>JARYGA010009754.1:0-66212 GCA_030545235.1 Helianthus tuberosus
GAAATACATGTTGTTTTAAAAAGTCAACAAAAGTTGAGCGAGTTCATGCAGTTATTGTTATCATATGAAATCTTTGTATTCTTGTAATGAAATCCTAGTATGTTAATAGCATTTATGGAGTTTAAGGATCTATCAGTGGGTAGCGAGCCCCCTGACATTATGTACCATAAGTACGTAACCAAAGCGAGACAACTTTGACATTTTCTGGGATCCCAAAAGCACTCCTATGGCCTATCAAGGAGCGGAGCTTGTCTCAAGCTCTATAGATCTACACCTTTTGCACCTTGGTCACTAAGTGATTAATGGTTACTATGTTATCATCCTACTTATGTACATTGATCGTGTTATCATCTAAACCCATAGCTAACATACCCATAGTTTAACATGTATTTCCCCTCGACTGTTTTAAAAACAAAACATTTGAAATCATTGAAAGGAGGGATATGAACTCACAAGTTCGCGTTCCTTGTATGTAATACTGTAGTGAGCGTCCGTACATGTGATTAACCTACATGTGTACTAACTTTATTAGACACTAGGTCTTATCGGGCCTCGTACAAGTTGTTCATCTTGAATTCTTATTGTGTTTTCACTTGTCATTTTGGAACAACTTTGTATTTTAGTGTGTTGGTAGTTTGTTCGTTCACTTGTTATGTATATAGATTTCATAAGTGCGTACATATGTTTTATATGTATTGAATTATATGTGAACGGCTTCGCCCTGCACATGTGCTTGTGCTTCACACATGTGTCATTAGGCCAAACCTATGTTACTGGGCTTAACCCATGTACCTTAGTAATTTTGGCCTAGCCCAAATATTTCATCATTGGGCCCTAGCCCTTGTATCTTAGCAATTTGGGCCTATCCCAAATATTTTGTCATTGGGCCCTAGCCCTTGTATCTTAGCAATTTGGGTCTATCCCAAATATTTTGTCATTGGGCCCTAGCCCTTGTATCTTAGCAATTTGGGCCTATCCCAATTATTTTGTCATTGGGCCCTAGCCCTTGTATCTTAGCAATTTGGGCCTATCCTAAATATTTTATCATTGGGCCCTAGCCCATGTATTTTAGTAATTTGGCTCTAACCCAAATATTTTATCATTGGGCTCTAGCCCATGTATTTTTAGTAATTTGGGCCTAACCCAATTATTTTATCATTGGGCACTTGCCCATGTATTTTAGTAATTTGGGCCTAACCCAAATATTTTATCATTAGGCTCTAGCCCATGTATTTTAGCAATTTGGACCTAGCCGATAGTCAGTTTTTATGAGTCCATTTTAATAGTCTTGCATTTTTGTATTTTTCAACTTTTCGGATCTGTTAACGGTGATATTTATAAATATCCGTTAGACGTCTAAAAATGCCTTACTTTGTCGGTTAGAGATATCTTTACTTCTAGGAAATACGTCTTGTAGCGCGTTCGTTTTCCGTTTTGTTTATTCGTCCGTTTATTCGCTTATGGACACAATACGTTTAGGATTTATTTATGTCCATTTTCGTTGCCAAAAATTATGGACACAAAATACATATACTTGATAGGTTTCCAAAATATATAATTTTTTTGCCAAAAATTATACTTATACATGGTTATTATTTTTACCCATTTATTTTTGTAAAAATATATTTTCAAGTTCACAAGAACTCTTGAGTTTTTAGGACTTAGCCATTTTCATCAAAGCTTCCATGATGACGTTTAAGACCACTAATCATGTTTAACTTTGTTAATCACCCCTTTAACCCAGTTTTTAATCGCGATTAGATTTTTAGAAAAATTCGCCATAGTTTCCCTTAAACTATGACGTTTCCCACATTTTCAAAACGCATTTAAATCACCAAATCAATTTCCAAATCATCATTAATTCATCAAGTATTACCAAAAATCATTTTTGCAACAATAATCACACACATTTTCCTTCAATTTCCTCATGAGTATCACTTATGTTAATTTCAAGACATTAAAGCAACCACTTTTCAAGCTCATTCTTTACATAAACTTGATTATGTTTGTTTTATACTTTTAAAAATCTCCATATCTTATATCTTTAAAGTTTATTAAAAATACCAAGACTTTTACATAACACTTTTTTTATAAACAATTTTATATAAACTTGTTTCATGTAAAACCAAGTTATTAGTGTTTTAAAAGTCTTGATTCCAGTTCATTCTTAGGTTCTATCTTTCAAGAAGAATAATCAAGTTTCATATACATAATACTCATGATTTTGAAGGTGATGATCTTGTGGGATTTAAACATATATGTGTTTAAATCACATTTTCATGTTTATCATGGCTAGATTAATATATCTATGAAACACTACAGCAAATAAACATGAAGATCATCATAAATCTTATCTTTAAATAACTAATCTTAACATAATCAACAAGATTACACTAACTAGTTACACTAATCTACACAAATAACCACATAATAAGTTTAGATTAGTAGATTATTAGCTTTGAGATTAGGGTTTTTGATTTGATTTTTATTAATCTTCAAGATAATCAACTTGTACTTTTGTAATCTACTAATAACAAGAAGCTTAAATATAGTGTATAGAAGACTTACAACTTTGCACAAGCTAAACAAGAAGATTAAAAGAAGATTAAGCTCCAAGAAAACTCCTAATGATGTTCCATGCTTAACCCATGTGTGTATGATATTGTAGTGACTAGATTATGTGAAAATAAGGTGTTTATTAGTGATTTTTGGTGGGTTCTTGTGTGGTTTATGTGGCTGCCGAAAATGGGGGTTTCCATGGAGTTTTTGAGGTTTGAAAAGTGTGTGGAAAATGAGAATGATAAATGATGGAAGGTATTATAATTTCCTTATCTTTTCAAGTCCTTAGGACCTTGCTTCCCATACACAAAATCTCCAATTTTTCAAACAAATCAAGTGGGGTGGGACCCACTTCATGTCCACCAACTATGGGGGGTGTACTATATATATATATATATGTATTGTAAAAGTTACTAAAATGAATATATTTTGGTCATTATTTGAAGTACGGTGATTAGGGGTTTAATTACACCATTAAGGGGTAATTAGGGGTTCGGAATATTAATCGACATTAACCAGTTCACTAAACTAGTAGAAATTGTATTTTGATACTTTAGATGCTTTCCGTTTGGTCGTCGGCTAGTTTACGACACTTTTGCGTCGTACCGACGAAACTTTGTCGCAAGTTGTTATTCCACCGTCAAGCAATGTATGAAGTGATTCTGAGTCCCAAAATAGGCTTAAATAGTTCGCCATGTCTTCTGTTTAGTTGTTTTGCCATTGAAAATATTGTTTATTAGCTTGTCGGTTCAAAAACGGACAAGTTGTGGGGGTTGCAGCGCTTCGCCGAAAGCTTATGTTTCGGACACCCATTATAATCCTCATATTGTTTTCATATGGTTGTTATCATTTTTCATATTTCTGGAGTCTCGGAAATGCTAAATTATTACTTCAGACGAGTTAAAATTGTTTTATTATAGCGAAACAGACGTTTTAGTGATCAGGGGGTTGTACCAGAAAGTCTTATATTTTTGCAAGATATGTTTTCATATTAGTGTTTTCTTATGTATATGGACTCAGTCATGTTGTTCGTGTGTCGTTTTTCATTGTTTCGTTTTGTTTTGACGGTTTGATGGCATGAATAGTGTAACCATGAATAGTGCGCACAACACTTTCTACCAACACTTTTAGGACATTGTTTAATTGGTTTCGAAATACGACGAAAACCAACATATGTTTTAGCATTGTTTTCTTGTCCTAACACTTTTATCTAATAAACGACACAGTTACATAATTAAATTACGCTAAATGCATGAGATTATGTAAATAAAATAGTGATTAGTTTATACGGAATCACCAGTTATTTTCCATTTGTCACAAAAGAAAGGTCTGCACTTGATTTAGCTCTTATGATCCACACATAAACAATCCCATGTTGTCCGCACTTGTTGCTTTGTTTGGTGTCCGCACATAGACTAACATTAACACATACGCACTTAATAGGTTCTCAGGTGTCCCCACTTAAGGGTTTGAAAGTGTCCGAACATAAAAGTAACTATAGGGTCCGAACTTATGAAGTCACCTTTTAACTGTCTGAACTTGTGAGTCAAATAGGTCCGGCTTTGTTATTTCAAATATACATGTTTGATTTTGATAATCAGGTATACATGACGCACTTGCATTTAATGTAAAAGGTCTGTAAGTGATGTTATCTATATAATTCACATATGTTAAATTTATCAAGGTCTACACATGTGATGTTAATTGTCCACATTTAACTGAATTCTCTGCATTTATCTTAAAGACTGAAGTACCCGCACAAATAATTATATGATTCATACTTATTGAACTTCACAAGATCTGCATTTGTCACTTGTGTTTATTCTAATGGCCAGAATTTGTAAACGTGCATCCGTGATTCCTGAATGTTATTGTATGATAAACATGATCAACCTAATCGCTTAAACAATGTGATGTTTGGATACAATTAGGGTATTGCATGACCCTGCATACATACATATATATATGTACTTACACGATATTGAACATTAGGTCGCGTGTAACGGGCCTAACATATTATTAACGCTAGAAGTACGTAACACAAACTGAGCAAACCAAGGTGAGTTCACTACTTTTTCACAATCATGCATCCCGGGGGGACAACCAAACAAACTAATATTCCGGGGAGGAATACTTTTTATAAATGTTGTGGTTTAATTTTGATGTTATTTAATAAACTCAACTCTATCATGAAAGTCCCTACTTACTACCGAGCTAGTTGTTGGGGAGGCAACGGGGTATTAGTTGATAGCGCTATTAGGCTTGACAACCTCACACCGTATCGGGGAGGACGGGCGTGAACTAATGACCTTAAACACATGGCCAATGTTGATAGGCAATGATGAGGGCAAACAAACATACGTCACTTCGGTATCGAGTTTATTATTGGCATGTCTTTAAACTAAACATTTACCAACTTTGCATTAAACAAAACAGTGAACTCGCAAGCTTTATGCTGATACACTTTTTCTGCATGCTTGCAGGTTGTTAGGTGACTTCATGAAATGGAGATTGCAATCGTAGGAGCTGTGGATGTCATGGGCTGTGCCGTTATTAACATATCTAATGTTATGCTATATTTTGCGAACAAGTCGTGCTGTTATTAACATATCTGATGTTATGCAACGTTTTGCGAACAAGTGATTTTCAAATACTTAGAACAATTTCAAATGCTTCCACTGAACGTATTCTTGTTTTAATCAGATGTTTGAAATGCACTTTTCATGTTGAATAAGATTTCGAGTTTATTATTTTACTGTTAGTTCAATGTGATTAGTGGCTAGATCCTGGTACGTCACACGCCTCGCGGTGGATTCTGCATGTGGTATTTTGAGGGTGTGACATGTATATCCTCAAGTGAATATGAAGATTTTCATCAACGAGAAACTTCTTAAAGTTAGAAACATGGAAGTTCAGATAAATTCTGTTGAATTCTTTAGGTAAATCGAGCTTATAGGTCAATATTCCAACTTTCTCACGGCTCTTGAAAGGACCAACATAGCGAGGTGCTAGTTTGCCTTTCTTTCCAAATCTGACTACACCTTTCCAAAGAGATACCTTTAGAAGTACATAATCACCCATATTGAATTCAAGTGGCTTTCGTCGTTTACCCGCATAAATTTTCTGATGACTTCGAGCTGCTAAGAGATTGTTATAAATCTGAAGAATCATACAGGTCGTTTCTTGGATCAGCCCTGGTCTGGTAATCTGAGGTTTATCGATCTCGTGCCATCAAACAGAAGATCAACACTTTAGACCTTAAAATGCTTTAGATGGAGCCATGCTAATGCTGAAGTGATAGTTGTTATTATAGGAGAACTCAATGAAAGGCAAATGACTATCACAGTTTCCTCCAAAATCAATAAGACATGAATGCAACATGCCTTCAAGTGTTCGTGTAGTGCGCTCAGACTGACCATCAGTCTGTGGGTGATACGTAGTATTGAGGTCAAGTCGAGTGCCTAACGCTAATTGTACGGCTTGCCATGTGCGTGAAGTAAATCACCCGTCATGATCAGAGATAATACTCAAAGGTACGCTGTGTTGGCTTACGATTCCATCAATATAAATACAAGCTAGTTTCCCGTTCTTGTAATCTTCACGAATAGAAATGAAATGAGCTAATTTGGTAAGATGGTCAACGATAACCCAGATAGTGTCGTAGCCACTAGTAGTGCGGGGTAACTTGGTTATAAAATCCATAGTTATATTTTCCCAATTCCATACTGCGATTTCTGGTTGTACAAGTAAACCGGAGGGTCGTTGATGTTTTGCCTTCACCTTAGAGTAGGTGAGGCATTTTGAAACATATAATGCTATGTCTTTCTTCATTCTAGTCCACTAATAAGTGTATCGAAGATCCTGATACATTTTATTAGCGCCTGAATGAATCGAGTATTTGGTTTTATATGCTTTGTTCATTAGAAAAGTACGTAGGTTATCTTGATTAGGTACCCAAATACGATTCAGATAATGAAGAATTCCATTGGACTTTGACTCTAACTTCGAGTCTGCTCCACAAGATAACTCGTCATGTAAATCGTTCTCAATAATAGAAGTATGTTGAGCTTCGCGAATCTGAATCTGAATCTGAATATCAGTTAGAATTTCAGAACACAAAAAACGAATAGATTTTGCGTGCTCTTTTCGACTAAATGCATCAGCTACAACATTTGTTTTACCAGGGTAATAGCGACTTTCAAAGTCGTAGTCGTTTAAGAGTTCGACCCATCGTGGTTGCCGCATATTTAACTCTTCCTGGTTAAAAACGTGTTGAAGGCTCTTATGGTTAGTGTAAATTTCACACTTAGTACCATATAGATAATGCCTCTATATCTTCAGAGCAAATACTACTACAACGAGATCAAAATCATGAGTGGTATAATTCTGCTCAGGACACAACCAAGTCCTTAACCTGATGCATCACAATAGACCATGAAGTCATCACAGTCTTCAGGAAGAGCCAAAATAGGTGCGTCACACAATTGCTACTTTAGGGTTTAAAACGCCTCCTTTTTCTTAGGCCCCCATTCAAATGGTTTGCTTTTATACATTAAGGATATGAGAGGTAAGGTGATCTTAGAAAATTTGGTGATAAAACGCCGAAAATAACTGGCTAAGCTGAGAAATGACCTGATTTCAATAGGAGTGCTTGGGGTATGCCAATTTTTTACTACCTCGATTGTCGCAGGATCTACATGAATTCCCTATTTTGTTTACAACATGGTCGAGTAATTGGACTTCCTTCAACCAAAACTTGTATTTTGAGAACTTGGTGCAAAGCCTTTCAGCATGCAAAAACTCTAGAATAACACAAAGATGTCACTCATGATTAGACTTGGTCTTAGAATTAATAAGAATATCATCAATGAGGTTTGATGACGTAAACAACACTTACACAGAACTTCTCATGACCAGTTTAATGAGGCTTGTGATAGTTTGACAAGAAAACTTATATATAGGATGTACCATCGGCGTATCCACCATGTCCTCATCAAATTTCATCTGCTTCGTTATTGAATCATGATTGATTCAGTGTGAGACCAGAACTTAATATGCCTTCCATGCACTGAATCTTATATTTCTGTGTGTTCCCATAGTTACTCAACACTTTGCATGGTCTGCATAGTTCATTCTAACTCACACACTAACTAAACATAACTAAATCCAACTGAAAACCAAAATAGGATAGAATAATGATTGCCTCCTTAGCTTCTATAAGTTAAGTTGTTACAACATCCTTGTGATAGCATGAAATGACAATAGAACTCTTGTCCCTTGCGAGTCAAATAGTGGGATAGCAATATCGTGAAATGACAATAATATGAAATAACATTAGTGGCCTTGTCCCTTGCGGGTCAAGCCGTGGAATAGTAATACTGTGAAATGACAGTAGTAGGAAAAACAATAGTGTGAAATGATAATAGAATAAAGTGGCAATAGCATAAATTGTCTATAGTATGAAATGATAATGACAAAGTGATCTATATAAGTCTTGCACACTCGGTTTGTTAAGCCCATAAGACTGCGGATGTAGTGGTCAGCACAAAAGGCATAACCATCAAAAAGCTCATTTTTGTAGTGTAGATCTTTCTTCTCTTAAGATAAGAGATTTTGAGAAGAGTGAATGCGCTTTCGAAAGTTTTGACTTTTCGATCTTTCTTCCCTTATCACAGAAGCACTAAACAGGTAAACTACCATCAATGCTTGTATTTTTCTTTGGATTATTTGGAACCCCGATGTAATTGATAGGTTTAATTTATTTTTGATTTTAAAGTTGTTTGTTATAAAATTGTAAAACCGAAGAAAGCAAATATTGAAGACCAAAGATAGTGCAACCGGATTAGAGATGGAGATCTCGGACTAAGTGGGAGCTGCAAAATAAGAGTTGTTTTGTTTGTCCTTTAGAACTGTTTGGTTATCCTTCAATGGCTCAAATGAAACCAAACAAATATCTACATGCTAGTTTATTTCTTATTATTTATGTCATGCGTGATTGGTATATTGTTTAGAAAATATTAGACCACCAAAAAAATAAATTTTTCACAATCACGGTAAATCCACTAGATAATTAAAAAAGATGTTTTTAAGTTAACTCAGAAAGGTATATTTTTAATAAAAGAAGTTTTATTAAACGAGAAAAAACAAGTTGGGTTTTAAAATTAAAGAGGTTTTTTTTTAAATTTCATAACTAATATAAGAGTTTATTAATTACTATTATGTTCGCAATAAATGACCAATCTAGTCTTAAATATGGTATTTAAAATCAATCGTTTCGAGCGTTAAAAGGAGTTTCAGTTATCACAAACGGATGTAAAATTTGATTTTACAAAATTACACGATTTGCCTCATGCTACAAATCTTCCAAAATATTTTGACCCACAAATATGGTAATAAATATCAAGGTAAATCCCATTAACTAAAATCGATATTGTTGTGCGACCTTAAATTAATTACACTCTATCTGATCTATCTGAACCCCCTTTGTTAATGGTTACCTTGCATTGGGCCTACAGTTTTGGAAGAGTTGAAGCATAAGTATCATAGATCAAAAATTGAAGGGCCAATATCACTTGAAGAGTTCGAGTGGGCTTAATTGGGGTTAAACGTACAATGTCTTGACAACACTTGTCATGCGACCCCAAATTGAGAGTTGTGTAATGGACACAACTGGTTACCTACCTGCGTAGTAATATAAAGTGAATAGTGCTAAGCTAATCTCGACGTATTTATGAAAAGTGATCTCATTTCCTTAAGATACTTATTTTTTTGCGAAATTTGGTCTTAAATCAATTAAGACATCAAGCATGAAAATATTTAATTATACATGTTTGAATTTTGTAGATGTCTTCAGTTAGACTTGACCAACTTCATTGGTGCTTCTGTACCAAAACAACTCCATTATAATAACTTTCTTAATTGGTTACGGGTCTTGAAAAAAGTTCTCAAGATGCATAACAAGTTGTATATTCTAGAGGTTCCATTCCCACAAGTTCCGACCTTTTGAACTAAATGGTAAGGTTTCATTGCTCATGTTATCAACCATAATACAATCAATTAATAAGGAGCTTGAATACTTTTAAGCTTATGATCTTATCAATGAGTTAAAGGAAAGGTTCCTACACGCCTCGAAATTCTTAAAGAGCTAACTAGTGGTATGAAGTATGGAACAGATTTGGAATCCCACATTGACATAATGGAGGGGTGTAACACCCCAAAACTCGAATTATTAAATTTGTAGGTGTGCTACCATGTTAAATAAATGAAATACAATAACTAGGTTATTAAACTTAGTTAAATGCCTACAAGATAAGTAAAGGAAATGAAATTGGTGACAATTATGATGATGTCTTAAACCTAAGGGACTAAGGTTGCCAAACTAGAAACTTGAAATTAATTAAAATAAAAAGAAAATTAAAACCCATACACACACAGTGTGTAAGTCTGTATGATCGAACAAGGGGGCAAAGGCAGGGTGAAACCCTAGTTTCATCAAATCCATCAAATTCAGTAGGGATTTCAAGGAAAACCGAATGCATGAACCTCTATTCTCGAACATCTAACCTTGTTCATTGAAGTGGTAAGTCCAATTTCGTGATTTGATGAATTGTAGGAAATGGGTTTCAACCCAATCATTAGTTTTTAATATGATTTGTGTAAATTGGATGTTAGGACTACTCTATAGAACAGAAATCATGTTTGATTTTAGGTTAATTGAAAGACTTTAGTATAAACCCACCTTATGAGAATGTGTTATGAATAGGATGATTGAAGTTGATACAACTATGTGAAAACTTGAATTATGATGTTTTTGAGATACTTGAACTCTTAGACAAATGTCGTGTAGGATGAAAGATTGTTATGAATTTGATTGATTGTCAATAAGTTATGTGAAGAATTAGTAGGAATCATGCTTTAAAAGCTTGTACATAATGTTTTACAAATTTGAAACCCGCCAAGTGTTCGATGAAATGCCTAAGAGAACAAATATGTAAAATTGTATACATGTTGTAAGTTTATATGTATAGAAAGTGATTATGATGTAATTGTTAGCAAACTAACACGTGAAGTGTGTTTTAGATGGAGTTCATGTGGAAATCTAGTAAGAATCATGTCGGGTTCAAGGATAGTGGCAAATTAGATAATTTTGAATGATGATGTTGTTAGTTATGAAATTATGAGGATCCTAGTATGAACGGAATGGAATGTGTGTGTATATAATCAAACGATCTTGTAAGTTTACATATTGTACAATATGAGTGTGAAATGCGAATGATGTTCATACTATAGTCTACTACATTAAGACGAATTTATATTCTTAATTTGAATGGAATTATATAAACTGGACATTTGACTTTTGAAAGTCAACTATGTATAAATGCCATGAATGAGCTTTTGGACATAGTTGAATGGGTGTATGTATGCTAATTATGTTGTGAATGTGACTGCTTGTACGGATAGGAGCCATGTAATCATGGATACAAGCACGGAAGGACAACGGGTCAAAAAGTAAACATGGGAGCTATGCGTAAATTCGGACGCACGAGGTAAGTATTTCCTGGACTCCCTCTTTAGTAGTAAAGAGATTCCTTGCATGATAAATGTTAGTAGATTTGTCGAAAGGTAAATTCTGTTGATGATATCAAGTATTAGTACCCAGTGAGTGATTATCCGGAATCATTCCTTAATGTAGTAATGTACGGTTATGTACTAGTTTTTAGGTATGATATCGGAGTTTAGAAAGGTATGGGTATGTAGAAGTAAA
This sequence comes from Helianthus tuberosus, assembly GCA_030545235.1. Lineage (NCBI taxonomy): Eukaryota > Viridiplantae > Streptophyta > Magnoliopsida > Asterales > Asteraceae > Helianthus > Helianthus tuberosus. Next base: position 11,324 of record JARYGA010009754.1, read on the forward strand.
GGTTTTCGTTAAGTCGATCAAACGGGTCAAAATGAGAGTTTACTCTTTTCGGTATGATTTGCACAAGTGACGATGACGGTATTATAATTTTGTAGATGATAGAATTTCTTACAAGTGCGTTAACTGATAAATGGGGACTTGGGTTAATGGTCGAAAGACTTAGCTTTGACTTTAAACAAAAGAGTTGTTTGACAAAAATACGAACGAGTTGAAAATGTGCATAAGTTTTGTAATGATAATGAAATACGTAAAGATTAAGGACCCAGGGTAGAGACTTTTAGTCAATAACGTAAGGACATGTCTTACGGACAAATAGAAATAAGTTTCGAGTAAACTGATGGAGGAATGTCCGAGATATGCGAGTTTTAGTAATAAAAATATGAATGGGTCAAATAGTTGGAAACGAGTATGTAAAGCCGAAGGCTTTAAGTTGAGATTGTTCTTAGTCCGGATGTTATATTACAAGCTCATATGTTAGAAAATCAATTTACCATCGCGTAGGAAAAAGAATCGGGCAAAACGGGTCTGCAGATCAAAAGTTATGCACTTTTAAGTTGGAAATATACTTGAAAATCATAGTTGGGCAAAGTGCAGCAGTAGAAAGGATGCATTCGGTCGAAATGGAGCTGTCGCGCTACGCGACAGCATTTCAGCTTTACCCTCCGGTAACGCGACATCGGTCGCGGCCCGCGAAGGATAAGGGGGTTGGCTCTCGCGCCCCGCGAGGGACCAACCAGCTGGCAATTTGTGTGATTTTGTTTGTTTTGGCTACGGGACTGGTTTTATATGGTTTTCAAGGCCTCATAACTAATGTCTAACTTGATTTTGGTTATAAATTAGTGATATGAAGTCTTCCGATAGTATAAGTATGAATTTGCTTACGTGTTAGAGAAGGAAAGTTATGGGCAAATGTGTTTTGAAAACGAGTAAGTATGTATGTTAATGTGTATAAGATTTATATTATGGAAGGCTGTGATTCTGACATGTTAGAACAAGTTTAATAATAATAAAAGTGGTAATCAAGAGCTCGTAAGTATATATATATATATATATATATATATATATATATATATATATATATATATATATATATATATATATATATATATGAATGTAGGGATGCATGTACGTATATTGTATGTTGCTATGAATGTAAGCAGGAACGGTTTTAATGCGTTTGAGTATTGACGAATACTAATGATTTGTCTTGAGATTGGAATGCAATGCAGGTATGAGAACATCGGGGTCATGAAGAATTGAAGTCGAACTCGAAACAAAAGAATTCAAGAGGATGATCGAATGGATTAAGTTTATATTATTGAATGTAATACGTTTGATTAATTATATGATAATAACGTTGTATGATATTGTCGATGACTAATGGTTAAGTTGTAAATGATGTCCACTAGAACTACACGGATTTTTTCTATTACTAACGAGGATAAGCGGGCGTAGATCGAGTCAAAGAGCAAGGATTGTACGGGAAGAACAGTCAGCTAGCTTGGATTATGTAACACTTGTAGTATTATTTTATCATGAATGTTGTTAATTCTTTTGGTAAACGTTAAACATTTTGTAACTGAGTCTTTACGTAAGCAATGTATTTAGTAAAGAAAGAAATTTTTAAGGCTCGTATTCCACTGCGTCGTTTTTAAGTTATTACGTGTTAGGGCGTTATAAGGGGTACACTAACAAGATCGCAAAGTTGGCTTATCCGATGACTCCTGACATGGCTATAGACTATATTTTAGTGTCTTTGTCGATCCAGGATGTCTATGGAGAAACCATTGCAAAATTGTGTGAGAGGCTAGTAGCTGATCAAGTCAATATGGAACCTAAAGAAAAGTCCAACTTCAAATTTATCCACCAACTCAAGGAAAGAGCACTCGCTTACAATAGTGACATATGTTTCTATTACAAAGAGTATGGGCACAAGAAGTTTGTTTGCCAAAAAAATTTTCTCAGCTGAAGAAGAAGAAGGCTTCAGAAGCCAGATCTTCGGGTATGTACGTTATTGAAACTTTTTCATTTTCCAGCAAATCTTAGGTGTTTGACACTGAATTTGGTTCTCACATATGTAATGATTTGCAAGGACTAAGGAAGGCTAAGAAGGTGAAGTAGGGACACTTGGAACTTCACATAGGCAACGGTAAAGAGTTATAGTGAAGGTTATACGAGAACTTGTTCTTTTACTTCCAAGTGGTCTTAAACATGTTTTGAACAATGTCTGTTTTATTCCTACTGTAACTAGAAATATTATTTCTGTTTCTACTTTAAAACAACAAGGATTTCAATATACTTATAAATTTAATGGTGATTATATTTCTACATATTATAATAGTGTAAGTGTATGTATGTATGTGTGTATGGATGTTTATGTATGTGTCTATTTATACGTATGTGTATGTGTATATGTATGTGTATGTGTACGTGTACGTGTATGTGTATGTGTTTATGTGTGTGTGTATGTGTCTGTGTATGTGTATGTGTGTGTATTTGTATGTGTGTGTGTATTTGTGTGTGTATGTGTGTGTACGCGTATGCGTATGCGTGTGTGTGTATGTGTTTGTGTATGTCTATGTTTATGTATATTTATGTATGTGTATGTGTGTTTGTGTATGTTTATGTATATCTATATGTATGTATGTGGTTGTGTTTATGTTTGCGTCTTTGTTTATGTATGTGTATGTGTGTTTGTATATGTGTGTTTGTGTTTGTGTGTGCGTATATGTTTGTTTATGTATGTAGGTATATGTATGTGTATGTATGTATGTATGTGTGTGTATGTATGTATGTATGTATGTATGTATGTATGTATGTATGTATGTATGTATGTATGTATGTATGTATGTATGTATGTATGTATGTATGTATGTATGTATGTATGTATGTATGTGTGTGTGTGTGTGTGTTTATATATGTATGTATGCTTATGTATGTGTATGTGTATGTGTGTATATGTGTGTGTATGTTTCTGTATGTGTGTATGTGTATGTATGGATATGTATGTGTATGTGTTAATTAAACTATTTTATCTCAATTAAACATTGTTTGGAATAAGAAACATTAATCCTTATAACCTCCATATAAGACTTAACTACTTCCGTTTTCTTAAATACACATGGACGAAAATCGAAAACCAAAAACCGCGATGCTTTTATATCAGATGATATTTTCAATTGGATTTATAAAGTAGTGTTGGCTTGTTTGGGTAACTATATTGTGAAAGTGCCTTGGTTGCAAAAGATGGCTAAATTTTAAATTTGTTTAAACTTTAAAATATATTTAAACCGGCTTTTAACACCTTACTTAGGGTACAGATTTATCATTTACTACTCGTTACTTTGTGTTCTGTAATTCTATACTTCCTTTAGTAATATTTCTTAAACCCACACATGAAGGCTAAAGTTATGTTTTTAGGAGATTAGTGATTTCTTCACAAAGTTGATTTGCAACCTTATAGTAATGTTTTTGAGAATTTCGCCAAAATAATAATTCATAAGCTTGCATATACTATATACTTCTAAACTTACAATTTCAAGACTGTTATCATCATAGAATTTAATACAAGGACATGTTCAAAAATCTTGGCATACTGAATTATCGATTTCGATTAGACTGCTCTTAAAAAATCTAAATTGTCTGTTTCAACTTTTTTATTTAGGAATATGTGATTTAGTGGTTTGTTTTCGTATGTGTGATGTTGCAAATAGTTAATTTAAAGAATACACATTGTTATATATAAGTACCTTCATATATATTGACAAAAACAAAACGTAGTCCATGTATCACACGAACCTTAATATGCCCTGACACTTGCATGATGTGACAAGAGTCAAAAGCCTAAACAAATGTTACACAAATTATTATGTAATACAATTTATAATACACTAGAACATAGTGTTAATGTTACATGTAGAGGGTTTTGTATGGTAACCTTTGTAAAGGGATAGCTATAAGTGGTTCTTTTTTCTTTAGTATAAAGCTAAACATACCTGAGAGATCATGCTCTTTGCCAAATGGTAAACTCCAGTCAAACGAGTGCAACATCGAAGCCAACAAATATACCGACATTCTCTCACCCATGGGGACTCCTGGACACATTCTTCTCCCCGACCCAAATGGCATAAAGTTGGAATTGTATCCTCTATAATCGAATTTAGTTGTACCATCAAGACTCATGAACCTGTTTGGATTAAATTCCAAAGGATTATCCCAATATCGAGGATCCATATGTATGGACGAGATGTTTATAAAGACGTTTGCACCCTTCGGGACAATGTATCCACCAACCTTGCATGATTCATTTGGAGATCGTGGTATCAAAAGAGGAAGTGGAGGGTGTAACCGCAATGTTTCCTTAATCACCGCATCTAGATATTGTAATTTTGGGAGATGGTATTCTTCGACAATGTTGTTTAGACCTACGATTTCTTGTAACTCGTCTTGTACGATCTTCATGTCCTTTGGATTTTGCAAAAGCTCTGCCATTGTCCATTCCACTAGTGTTGATGTTGTATCTGTTCCTGCCGTAACAATGTCCTAATTCATCAAAATAAAAGGATTAATGGGGGCCAATCTTTTATTACATGGGTGCCTTAAATCAATTAAGGAGTCTGCATATGCACTTGAATCTATTGAGGATGTCAAATTCTTATATGTTAGAAAAAGATCAATGGGGGCTAATCTTTTACAAGTTAAGATCGTTGGAGGAAATTTTTAAAGTTGAGATTATTATCGGCTAAGAGGTGAAACTTAGGATTATTAAAATCCAATAACCCTTATTTAAAATAATCATTTTTGTGTTAGATTCCAATTATTATTATTAATACGTATGAGAATATTATTATTTTGTATGGTCGGTTGAACCATTTTTATTTATTTATTAAAAACGTATTTTTTTAGAATTAAATATAAAAACAAAAGATTTTGTTTTTTAAATTAAAAGAGTAAAATACACTTTCTGTCCTTTAGCTTTATACCAAACTCTAGAAATTGTCCTTAAACAAAGGAACTATCATCAATTATCCTTTACGTTTTAAAATGTTTGCAACTTTCATGCTTTTCACTAACGGGAGTCACATTTGTCCATTAATTCCACTTATGTGACTTGTATGTGAGGGTATTTTGAACTTTGGTTCCTTTTAATGAAAATTCAAAATTATAATTACTCACCCAACCCTACTCTTTGTTCTCCATCTTCTCTCTCTCTTTCTCCCTTATATGTCTTTCTCTATACCCTCATTGTACCCCCCCCCCCCCCCTCTTTCTGATGAAACCAAGAACACTGGCCACTCTCCCTAATAGCCGAGGACTCCCTCAAACATCAATGACCATCGACCAAATTCCACAACCACAACCACGACTCTCGCCTAAAACTGCCATCACAACCACCAAACACAGTGTCGCTACCCATTAGATCCCACCCCTAATGTTTAACCAGACTACATTTGCATGTGTAGATCCCAACTAACTTCTTCGCCGATTTAACATCGAGATGCTTGGAGTGGTTCTTTGCAGATCTGAGCCACCACCTTCCCTTTTGCAAAAGACTGTCCAGATTCATGACGAAAAAACAAGGAGGGGGAGGGATTGTGGCGCATATGTATAACTTGTGTTTTGTATTTTAAATTAAAATAGGTAATAGTTGTTTGGTCATTTCACAAGAACATGATGTATTATGGAATTTGCACACAAACTTAATCCCCATTAGTGAAAAGAACAAAATGTGAAAAATTATAACAAAAAAGATAATTGCTGATATTTCTTTTAGTTTAAGCATACATTATGGAATTTGGTTTAAACTTAAAAGACAAAAATGTATTTTACTAAAAAAAATGTATATCACGGTAGATATAGCAGTATACTAGAGTATATATAGTGCTACATGTATGTTGCATATATCTAATATGATATACTATAATTGATGACATTTCTATACAAAAATTAACAATATTTGTATAAATCATTAAGCTAAATTTGAAATATATTTGCCAAAAAAACTTCCCACTATCGTAAAGCTAAAAAACCTTACGCTACATATATAATGTATATCATAGTAGATATAGCGGTATACTAGAATATATATAATGTTACATATATATTGCCTATATCTAATATGATATACTTATATATGTATAAGGTCTTTTTTATAGTTTCTTCACAAATGCAAATTTTCTCATGATACTACATTTCAGTTTTTTTATTTTCCCACGAATAATAAGTTTTCCCTTAAAGATCCCTATATGAGCATAAACATTATATGTGTTTTCTTTTTCATTTATATGCTTTGCATACTAGTATAATAACTAGTTTTAATTCATTTATCCATAATTTGCCCTACTATATACATGTTTAAAAAAAAGTTAATCAACCTTTCTCGAAAACCTTTTTGCAAAACAATGGTGGAGATACAATAGGAAGTTTATTTGGCTAAGAAGACTATGAAGTGATCTTGACCATCCATTTAGTTAATCAAGGGCTAAGATTAAATGATGGGAATTGAAGGGAAGAAAAGAGGCGCGTGAGTTTGTTTAGGGCAATTCTAGTCAATCCAAGGCAATAGTTTCTCTGTCCTCCAATCCCCCCCCCCCCCCTCCCATTTTTTAAACGTTAATAACTCTTTCATACGACATTATTTTTTTATAAAAATTGCACCAAAAAAACCAACGTTTTTTTATCTTTAAAACGAGTATACTATTGTTATATTTTCGAAAAAAAAATTTGAAAACCCAGTTGCGTAAAACGCAATGGAAAAAAAACCTAAAAAATGACATTTTTCTAAAATGCAATGCACCAAAAACACAAAGAAATGTCTTATTTGTAAAACGCAATGGCCAGAAAACACAAAGAAATGTGTTATTTCTAAAACGCAATAGCCTAAAAACTCAAAAGAAAGTGTAGTTTCTAAAACACAATGGACTGAAAACACATAAAAATGTGTTTTACAGAAAACGCAATGCACCAAAAACACAAACACATGTCTTATTTCTAAAACGCAATGACCAGAAAACACTTAAAATGTATGTTTTCTAAAACGCAATGGACAGAAAACACATAAAAATGTGTTTTACCTAAAACGTAATATCCAAAAACACAAAGAAATGTCTTATTTATAAAACGCAATGGCCAGAAAACACTTAAAAATCTCTCATTTCTAAAACGCAATGGCCTAAAAAAAAGAAAGTGTTCTCTATAAAACGCAATGGACTGAAAACACCTAAAAATGTGTTTTACCTAAAATGCAATGACTAAAAACACTTCAAAAATGTGTTTTTCTAAAACGCAATGACCAGAAAACGCATAAAAATGTCTTAGTTTTAAAACGCAATGGCATAAAAACACCAAAGAAAGTGTTCTCTCTAAAACGCATTGAAACAGGACAATAGTTATCTGTGAATTGTCTGAACCAGGAATGCAGTTCTAAAACGCAATGGCATAAAACTGTCTACGAAAGCAGTTTTCCAGAGACAAATTTATAGAAAATTAATTTTTCTCATGCATTTCTCAGCTCAACCCCAGCCAGGGGCTCTGCCCCTTGGACCCCGCCAGGGGCTACCGCCCCTGGGACCCTGCTACCAGGGGCTGCCGCCCCCGGACCCCCGCCAAGATCGTAAAACGCAATGACTAAATCAAAAACCCAGATCGTGAAAATGAAATTAAAGAATTTCTTACATGGATCGAAGCCGATTTCTTCATCGATTGACGAAATTTGAATGATAGAAACACTTATCAGCGATTGAATCGAACGGATCGAGTGATTATCTTCAAAATCACGGGAAAAAACGAGATTTTGAATGAAATTAAACTGGGTTTTCTTCAAAAAAAAAAGCTGAAGAACACGTTGATCGGGTGTTTGAATCATTGATTGATGACGAAAATCGCACTATAATGTAGTGATTATTGAGATAGTAAGTGAAGAAAAGGTTGGAGATGGTGGGTTTTGAAGTAACTGGGGAGAAGAAGGAAGAAGAAAGGATGGGATTGACTAAAATACCCTTTCTCTTTATTTTAAAATTTTCCAAATGTCATAATCCTATTGCTTCATATCCTTCCTAGCCAAAATAAACTTCCTATTTGATCTTTTCCTTGCAAAACAAACCATTTTTATTTATCAAAGAGTAAAATGTCTGGATAGTATCTAGTTTGGTGAAATTTCACCTTTAGTCCACGACTTTTCAAAATTACATGTATGTTCCTTGTGGTTTGACGACTTGTTACTCGGATAGTACCTAACTTAGATGGAGGTTAGTTTTTTTTTTGTTTAAATGGATGTGAAATTACATAAATACTCTTACTATAAAAGATAAAGTTTAAAACCATTAAAAAAACCTCATCTAAATAATAAAAACAAATTATACCTTGTGAGCCTCACTCTCACCCCCACCTCTCTTCTTCATACCCTAAAACACCACTTCCAACAACCATATCTCCACCCCCTACACCATAACCACCACCTTCAATAAATCCAGCCCCCATCAAGACCCAACCAACCGAATTCATGGCAGCAACACTAAAATCACTTCCAACATATCCATGTTTAACATGCCTAATTATGCATAACCTAGAGAAACTACTACTCTGTGTATAAGGGGGGAGGGGGCCGTGCGTTATAGCATCACGGAAACAATGTTCAACGCGTTATTTCCCACCGCCACCATAAACATCAACGCGTGATACATTAATGAAAACACGTTTCCGTGATTTTTTCAACGCCGTGATGATATTATTTTGTGAGGGTAGTTGTTGGTTGGGGGGAAATTGTTGGGTGTGGTGGTGAGTGATGACCACCCCCACTAAAAAAGGTTGTGAGTGATGGAAAAATGGTTGATGACATGGCAGAACTTGATTGGTGCTTGTGAGTGATAGAATTCTATCACTAGTGACCACCCCCCCTCCCCTAAGGGGGGTGGGGGTGGTGATCACTCATCACTCACAACATCCAATCAAGTTCCGCCGTGTCATCAACCATTATTCCATCACTCACAACCTTTTTTAGTGGAAATGGTCATCACTCACAACACCCAACAATACCCATCATTCACAACACTCAACAACACCCAACAATACCATCACTTACAATACCTTAACGCGTGAAAAATACCACGCGTGGTGAAGTTAACGAGTGATCATTTGGGGGTGGCGGTGGTGTTTTGGATATTATAATGAGTAATAATATTCTATCACGGGGAAAACCATTCCCACCCCGCCTGCCCTAATTAAATAATTCAAACATTAATCGTTGCCTAGAAACTAGCTGACAACAAAACTCCCATTCACCAATCCTTACCACACCTAATCCAAAATTAAACCACTAGATGGATTAAAAAGCTCGAAAAATTTACTAGAAACCTTCGCATCGTCAACTGACGCTAAAACGTCAATCCAGCTGTCACCGTTAGATTTTTTAGGCTTCTGTTCTCAATACCAAATAACCTGCAAATTAGGGTTGGAAACGTGACGGAGAAGAACCATCGGGACTTGTCAGGCAAGGGTTTGTTCAGAAACAGTCACTGTGGCACACATAGTGGCGATTTCCTCCGGTGTTGATGCGACTGCGATTGTGACGGCGAGGTCGGCGGATTAGGATTGAGCGTCGGTTGAGTATGTGTGAGGGATCAATGTGTGGAAATGATGGAGGATGAGAGTGTTTTTAGTGTTTTGAAGGTGCTGCAATGAAGTTTTTTTAGAGAGAGAAAGAGGTGGGAGAAGGGGGTTTAGTGTCACGGGCCAAATGTTTGAAGATCGCGATGCTATGGGCTGTGCTTGAACGCTTGGGTTACTGGCTAGTCCTGGACTTTATCGGGGGACGGAGTCAGTGTCAATGAAGAGGTGTACGTGCCTAGTCGTGCAAACGACGAACGCACCACTGGTCGAGAGCTGGCGCCGCTCTCCTGATGAGTCCAAGGCAGGACGAAACCAGTGACCCACACAAAGAAGCGGGATTGATTGGCTTTTCTCCGGGGAGTTGGGGACGCCACACGGGGGTCGAAAAGTAACCCCGTGACAACGTGGTATCAGAGCAGAACGATTCTCGGATACGTTGGAACGTGACTCTTAACCAAATGAGCTTAACATTTAGAGTATGGTTGCGCAATGGTGGTGGGAGAAGACCAAATATGGGTTTGCTTCGGCAAAGGTCTTTGTACTCCGCGAGTATGGGATCGTGAGAGCCGCTCAAGTATAGTTGCAGTGAAGCCCTCCGTGTTATGTTCAAAAATCTACGGTTCAAGCAGCGCCATAAAAAGGAAGTTTTGTGAAAGCTGCTACAACTATTCAGGCCCCCGTATTCCTGAAACAAGGTGAATCATCGGCACCTAATCCGATGCGGCGGACGTCAGCGCCACTAAAAACCAGAACTGACGTACTATATTGAACATGCACGACAGAAGATCATTGTTGCTGTGCTTCCGGGTGTCCTGCCCTCCCAAAGTGAATCATGCTCAACATAAGGGGATCATGCATTGTCAAGTATGCGAGCTGGTCTGGGACGGCGAGCATGCACGAGGACGTGCATGAAATGGTGGTGGGAGAGTGTCACGGGCCAAATGTTTGAAGATCGCGATGCTATTGGATGTGCTTGCACGCTTGGGTTACTGGCTAGTCCTGGACTTTATCGGGGGACGGAGTCAGTGTCAATGAAGAGGTGTACGTGCCTAGTCGTGCAAACGATGAACGCACCACTGGTCGAGAGCTGGCGCCGCTCTCCTGATGAGTCCAAGGCAGGACGAAACCAGTGACCCACACAAAGAAGCGGGATGGATTGGCTTGTCCCCGGGGACTTGGGGACGCCACACGTGGGTCGAAAAGTAACCCCGTTACATTATGTAGGGTTTTATTAATGGTGGGACCTACTTGAGTGTTTTAAACTTTATTTTTTAAGGGTATTTATGTAATTTCACATTTATTTAACATCAAAAACTAACCTTCATCCAAGTTAAGGACTATCCGAGTAATAAGTCGTCAAACCAGAGGGAGCATACATGTAATTTTAAAAAGTTTGGGATTAAAGATGAAATTTCACAAAATCACAGGGACTATCCGGGCATTTTACTCTTTATCAAAAAAAAAAAAAAACGATAAAAAGAGCTTTCAAAACACGTTAAAAAGAGCTTTCAGTAAAATACAAAAAGAAACTTTAAACAAAATAGAAAAAGACGTTTCATAGACAATTCTCCAAAATAACTTAAAAACATTTTAAACTTAATTAGAAAATTACTCAATGTGTAAAACAGATTTAAAGAAATGCTTTATTATTTTAAAATTATAAATTTTTTTAAATAATTTAATTAATAATAATAATAATAACAAGACAACAAAAAGATAAGATGAAACAATAAAACAAAAAAGTATGACCTGTTATGACGTAACAATTTATGAGGTAAAATTAGTAAATAAAATAGGTGATGCTGGTGCTTTTTTTTAGGAGAGAGAGAGAGGGACCTGTGGTGGTGGTAGGTGTTCTGTGGTGGTGATGGTAAAGAGAGAGAGATATAGGGGGTGGCAAAGGGATTGGGTGAAGAAGAAGTGGGGTGAGATCCAAATAGATATTTGTTTTAATTAATTATTTTTTATTTATTGTTGTGATTCTTGGTGGGTTTTCCTTGAATTGATTGAATAATATCCAGTTGTCACAATCTTGGTTGCTTATATGTTGTGATTCTTGGTTGCCTAACCCCGTAAGGGGGGCAGGCAACTCGTGGTTGCTCCCCCTCCTTCCTCCCTGGCAGGGAGTTTTAGTTTTTGGCGCATTCCCCTACTTCACTCGAGTTGGGTTTTTGTTCTTAGGTGTATGTTGAAAGGTGTTGTGCAGGGGAGAGGCCCTGAGGGTGTTAGGCCTTGCCCCTTCAGGAATTTCCACTCTTGCAAAGATGGTTTTGTAGGGTCCAAAGGATACACGAGACTGCTCTCTCACTTCCAACGGGACCACCTCAAGTCAGATAACAGGAAAGATACTTTACGGGATGCGATTGCTAAGGATCCCGACTTATATGAGGACGTGGGAGAAACTTTGAAAACGCTTAACAACTGGCTGTGCGGGGAGTGCATGGTTGTGCATGCTCTTAGCCGGGGGTGTCATCATGTTGATGACCTTGTTAAATTCGTCCCTAGCTCGAGGGGGACCGAGGACTTTATTGTGGGGATTCCCAAACCACAAGTTTCGGGAGGGGGGGCTTCAGGGGAAGGCATTGCCTCTGTGGGTGTGGATGGCTCCCTTTTGGAGCGGGTTTTTTCTCTTCCCATCACGACAGTCAAGAGCATTCCTCCTAGTTGTCGAATGGCGTTCGCGCAAGCTTTAACATCGGCTATGCGGAAGGTGATTGCTACCCCTGGGTCGGTTGAATATTGGGTTAAGCTACTCTTGTTGCCTCGCTGTACTTTAAAAGTTGTGCGCCCTGCCAATAGGCAGGAACGTCGGTCCGGGAACAGGAAAACGTTACAGTGCTTTAGCATCCAACGGGCTCTTTCTGTCTGGAAAGACGGGGAAGGGATTAGCGAGCTAGTTGCTTCCCTCTTTCAGGATGTAAAGGAGAAAGGGGCGGTAATTGGGTCCGACCCGTTTCCCGAAGGTCGGGAGGGCCGAACCAATGTTAAGCAGTGCCTTCGTAAAGTGGCGGATGGTCATTTCACAGCTGCGGTCAAGGTGTTGTCCTCTTCTGGCGTTGCCCCCTTTGGGCCCTCCACTATGGAGGCCCTCGCGGATAAACACCCGGTTACGCCCCCTCCCGTTGTGCCGGCAGACACAATCCCTCAGGCACCCTTAACTGTTGATGCGGAGTGCGTTTTGGGGTGCATTAAGTCATTCCCCAAAGGAACTTCGTGCGGGAGAGATGGGCTCAGGGCGCAACACTTACTGGATAGCTTTTGTGGAGAGGGGTCCTCAACTTCCTCGGGTTTAGTTTTAGCCATTACCGGGGTAGTCAATGTCTTCTTGGGGGGGTTATGCCCCAGGTCTCTTGCTGAGTTCGTTGCCTCCGCTCCTCTGACCCCCTTGCTGAAACCTGATGGGGGGATCCGTCCTATTGCGGTCGGGGCCATTTGGCGTAGGCTGGTCTCCAAGATAGCAATGAAAAAGGTAGGGAAAGAGATGGTTAGGTACCTGGGGGATCATCAATTCGGGGTTGGGACACCTGATGGGGCTGAAGCTATCCTCCATAGCGCGAACAGGTTCCTTAACGCCTTTCACGATGATGGGGCCTTCGCCATGCTTACCGTTGACTTCTCCAATGCCTTCAACCTAGTGGATCGCACAGCTCTTCTGCGGGAGGTTTGGATTCGATGCCCGTCTATATTTCCGTGGGTTCATTTCCTTTATGGGCAAACCGCTAGGCTTTATGTGGGTAATGACTGTATTGGGTCGTCCACGGGGGTCCAGCAGGGGGATCCTTTGGGGCCTCTATTGTTCGCCCTTGTCTTGCACCCCCTCACACAACGTATACGAGACAGTTGCACCCTCCCCTTCCACGCGTGGTATTTGGATGATGGTACTATTATGGGGAAAACATCTGAGGTAGCAAAGGCTCTGGCTATCATTCAATCTGAGGGGCCACCTTTGGGGCTTCGGCTTAATATAAAAAAAACAGAGGTATATTGGCCGTCTTGCAATGGAGAAAAATTGGAGGCTAGTTTATTCCCGAAGGAGATTGGAAGACCAACGGGGGGCGTGAGACTCCTTGGGGGAGCTGTTAGCCGGGACCCCAGTTTCATTAGTGCTTTGGCTGCGCGGCGAGCTTCCCGGGCAGTGGACCTTATGAGTAGCCTTTCGCAACTCCGAGACCCGCAAAGTGAGCTTCTCCTGCTGCGCTCTTGCATGGGTGTCGCCAAGCTCCTTTTTGGTCTGCGAACTTGTCAACCTGTGTTTGTAAAGGAGGCGGTATCCTTATTCGATAAAGGGCTACGGGGGGCTATAGAGGACATTGTGGTGTGTGGGGGTCCGTTTTTTGGGGATTTTCAGTGGCGGGTTGCTTCTCTGCCCTGTAAGATGGGGGGGCTGGGGCTTCTATCGGCCACGGATGTCTCCATTTACGGTTTTGTTGCCTCGCGAGCTCAATCGTGGGGGCTGCAAGATCACATCTTGCGCGAGAGTGGGGTTGCTGGAATGGATGGGGATTATGACATGGCTCTGGGGGAGTTGCATAGACACCTCCCGGATTTGGATATTGGCGGTTTCGCTAACAGGGACACCGCCCCACCGAAGACCCAGAAGACTTTGGCGAGTGCTCTGTTTTGCCGTATCGCTCAGAATATTGGATCAGATTTATGTACGACCCCTCGTCAGAACGCCGTCCTAGGATGTTTGCGGGGCCCCCACGCCCAAGATTTTCTATCGGTCATCCCCATCGAGGGCTTAGGCCAAAAGATGTCTGCCGTTGAATACCGTGCTATCTTAAAATATCGGCTCATGATTCCTATGTTCCCTGATGATGAGCAATGCCCGATTTTCCAGAAAGCTTGCTTAGACCAATTTGGGGAGCATGCTCTGCACTGTAAAGAACTGCCAGGTTTTAAGTATAGGCACGACTGGGTGCGGGATGTCTTGGGGGACATCCTCAAACGGGCGGGGATCTCGGTGAAGAAAGAAGCCCCCGTAAACTTTTTGACAGATCCGAGGGAAGGAAGATCCACATTGCGCCCCGCGGACGTTTTAGTTTTCGGGTGGGATGCTGGTAAACACGCTTGTGTTGATCTTACCGGGGTTTCCCCCCTTGTAGGCTTTCGGGATACAGGTTTTGTCCCTGGTCAGGCGATTGCAAGGGCGGCAGCGAAGAAAATGGACAAACATGCAAAAGCCTGCGAGGATAATCAACATTCCTTTATCCCTTTTGCCTTTGATACCTTTGGCTCGCTAGCCCCAGAAGCCATCAGATTTCTTGAACGGGTCCAACGGGTTGTTCACAGCAACATTTCGTCTCCTAGGGATCGGGGTTTCGTTTTTACTAGGTTAGGTTTCGCTATTCAAAAGGGGGTAGCGGCGCAGCTTGTTGCCCGCTTACCGGCTATCTTGGTGTAATTGTCCTTAAAGTTTTTATATGAAAGTATAATAAAGAAAAAAAAAATATTTATTGTCTTTTTAATAAGAGTACTTTGGTAATTTAATAAAACTTAACTGGATAACTTAACTTAGGTTAGTGATAAGGACCACACAAGTGTAAAAATTACAAACACTAGGACCAAATGTGTAATTAGTAGACTACTATGACCAAGTCTGCAATATTTACAAACCACAAGGACCAACCAGACATTTAACTCATTTAAAAATGGTGTGTGTATGAGTCGAACATAGCGGGCAATAATTAATGATAAGAGAAGATTTCATGGGTGCGTGCATTTGTCATAAAAAAAAATCAAACTGAAACAATATTCCAAGAGAATAGTATAAACTAATAAACATACCACGAGAAGGCCTTTGATCTGGGTAATATCCAGTGACGTTGTAGCATTTTGTTCTTTGAGCTCTAGTAAAATCTGCAAGAAATCTTTTCTTCCATGTTGGTCTTCTGTTTTACTTGCAATTTTTTCCTTAATTTTTCTTTCTAAAATCTCATCGAACTTCTTCCATGCAACCTTCATCCTTTGCTCCACGCCTTGTAAATCCAATCGCGACAACACCGGGAAGAAGTCCGACATATTCGCTGCGCCTAGAAGCCCCACTACCTCCGTAACCACTTCCCGGAACTCAATCCCAACATTTCTGCCTTTTTCATCTTCAACCAAATTGTTCCCCCATAAAACGTTCATGACGACCCTCAGGGACGTCAAGAACGCCATCTCACCCACGTTAACCTCCGTCGCCACTTTTTCATACAGTTGCTTCACGGTTTTCCTCACTTCGGTTCGCCTGAAAGTTCTAGAAGCTTCCAGGTTTTTGTTGCTCATGATCTCGTGTACGAACAGTTTACGCAGGTTTCGTAGGTGTGAGTTATTATCAGACCAGCCTGTTATTAGATAAAATATATTAGTTAGAGTTTATTCTATTTATCAGATGAAATATACTAGTTACAGTTTATTGTAATTAATTTTATTACTATAACTAATATATACTATATACTAGTTACAGTTTTTTGTAATTATTTTACTATAACTAATATATTCTATCTAATACCTATATTTCTGCGACCGTAGGATACGATTTTGGCAGCCACTGCAGGGCCTCGGTTAGCAAATATCTCGTCTTGCTCACGGATGACAACTTTAGCGAGGTCTGGCGAGCTGATGACTATGTACGTTTTAGTTCCGAGCTTGAGCTTGAAAATGGGGCCATAACGTTGTGCCATTTTGGTGAATTCATGGAGCAGGTCAGGGCCCAGAAATGGAAGGTACCCCACCACTGGCAACCCGCGAGGTCCAGGTGGCATCGGCGACGTGGCCTTACCAGATTGGTACCAGAAAATAGCGAGTGTGATGGCTAATATAGTGAGAAGTGCGATTGCGAGGTCGGGTCTGTTGATGGCAACTTCCGGCCACCATGACCACTGGCTATCTGGTATCATGTTGGGATTTTATGGAGCTATCTGACGAAGGAACTTGCAAAGATTTTAAGAAATATATATACATATCCATGGATGTCTAATTAACTATTTTCTGAACTTTTATTTCAAAGCGGACTTTTTGACTTTTCTTTCCTCTATATGTCATTAATGGTAGCGTTATAAAGTGGACTTTTGACTTTTATTTCCTATGTATGTCATTAATAGCAGGAGTTAAATGCTTTGTAGATTCATGTGGTTTGTAAATATTGTAGACATGATTAGAGGTGCACAAACCGGTTAATTTTAATAACCGGATCGGTTAACCGGTTATACCGGTTAATTTAACTTTTTGACTTTAACCGGTTAATGCTTTAAACGGTTATTACTTTAACCGGTTATTTTTTTAACTGGTCCGGTTAATTACTTTAACCGGTTCGGTTATTTAACCGGTTATTTTCGGTTAAAAACCGGTTTTTTTTGCCTTTTTTTTGAATTTTTCGGTTATTTTTTCGGTTAACCAGTCTATCGGTTAAAAAACCGGTTAATAACCGGTTATTATACTAAAAACTTGTAACCGGTTACTAACCTACGGTTAAATAACCGGCTGGACCGGTTATTCCTAAATCGGTTATTAACCGGTTACGGTTTAGGTTAATAACCGGTTACGGTTAATTAACCGGTTATTTTGTGCACCTCTAGACATGATCCTACTGGTTTAACAATTACACATTTGGTTCCGGTATTTATAATTTTTGCACTCGTGTTGTCCTTATCACTAACCTAGATTAAGTTATCCAGTTAAGTTTATATTAAATTACCAAAGTACCCGTACTTATTAAGAAAAACAATAAATAAAAAATAGTTTAATTACAAATATTTATGTGGGTCCCACCCCCACTTCTTCACCAAATCACCATCATCACTACCACCCCCTATGGGTATGTTTGGCAAAAGTAGCTGGGTGGCTGAATGCGGGTAGCTGGTGGTTGGAAGCTGGTAGCTAGTAGCTGTATTTTTTTTAGATATATTAGGGGTATGTTTGGCAAAAGTAGCTGGTAGCTGATGGCTGGAGACTGGTAGTTGGTGGCTGGTGGCTGGTGGCTGGAAGCTGGTGGCTGAAAGCTGGTAGCTGGTAGCTAGTAGCTGTAGCTTTTTAGATATATTTGGTGTTTAGCAGAATAGCTGCAGCTTTTAATAAAATGTATAAAATGACTAAAATAGACATAACTAAAAATTTTAAAAGTTTGTGCATTAAAAAATTTAGGGTATGTTTGGCAAAACTAGCTAGAAGCTGGTAGCTGCTAGCTGAAAGCTGGAAGCTGGTTGCTGTAACTAGTAGCTGGAAGCTATAAGCTGGTTAGATATTTAGGTGTTTGGTAGAGTAGCTGGAACTTTTAATAAAATGTATAAAATGACCAAAATTGACATAACTAAAAAAACATAATACTAAGCGTAATCACATATATATATATATATATATATATATATAGAGAGAGAGAGAGAGAGAGTTACAGCTACTAAAGTAAATACATGGGTCTTAGCTTGCTCCATGTGTGTCAGCTTACCCAAAATAAAAAACACAGGTCCCCATATTATGATCCAATTATATGTACAAGTTTCACTTTGCCCAAAGTCTTGGATGCAATTTTCAGTTTCATCAAATATGTGTAACATGGCCATATTAATTTGAAATTGTATTCGTTAAGTAATTAACACTTGGCCTAAAGTCTTGTAGACCCACACTTTAAAATATTTGGTATTTGTCATATCCAAATCTTAATAAGTCGAAATCTGTTTTGCATTTTTTTTTATCAAACCACAATAACAACAATTAATGATAGATTATGAAACTAGTTACGAACATATTGCCTGATAACTCGATTTACAAAAACAACCATGAATTTACTGAACATCATATTGCAAGATCACAAACAAAATATATATTTAAAACTTATATTGTAGTGAATGTCAATAACCAGAAAGAGTAAGAATATACACCTAGGGGTGCAAACGAGACGAACCGAGCCCGAGGTCTACCAGGCTTGACCTCGATTAACTTATGAGAGCTCGGGCTCGAGCTCGGCTCGATTCGAGCTTTGTTTTCACAAGCTCGAGCTCGGCTCGTTTGTATTTTCTCTACCTGTTTATAAAGCCACCCATTCGAACTTTGTTTTCTCAAGGCTCGAGCTCGAGCTCGATTAACTTATGAGAGCTCGAGCTCGGCTCGTTTGTATCTTTTGCATCATATATTTATTTACTACATGTAAAGATTTTTTATGTTCGCTATTCAATTTAACTACCCTTGCTATTACTTGCAACCCTAAACTAAACCAAATACCCTTACTGTGAAATCGTCTAACTATGAATAAGGCTATAAAAACCAAATATCACTTAGTCAAAAGCTAGTTGGACGTGTGAACTGAGTCAACGCTTCTGTATGAATCACTCAAAGGAGAAAGAAAGATAAAAGAAGAATGGGTGGTGTGCAACTGGATCTTTAGATATAGCATCAAGCAACGAGATTGGAGAATAGGGGAGGCACCGCCTTCAGGAATAAGGTAAACCGGCTGAGATGCCATTGGAAAGTCAACATAAGATCGTACATCATCGGTTGCTTCAACAACAAGTGTTCGTGAATGTGTGCGTTGTGTGAATGTGAGTGATCCGTGGGTCATGATTGATTAAAATAAATGAAGCTGTCAAAAGCAGCGAAGTGTTGGTGAGGAATGATACGAGAGACGTGTGGCGGTGGAACGGTGGAAGTTGGGGCTTCTTGCCGAAATAAATGGCGCCTAAACTAAGATCAGAATAATTAAACAAGAGAAACTAAAATCCAGAATTGCAACACATAAGAAGACAAAAGATGATATTCATTCAATTAAATAAGAACATGCATACCATACCTGGCTTTTACTGTGATCGATCCTTTCTTCAGTATGGGATTTTTTTTTTTTTTTTTTTTGAAGGGTGACTTTCGATATGTACTGACCATTGGTCACCGGGTTCCCGTCTAGGACGGTTACCCGTCAGCCCAGCTTTCGCAGACGCGATGTTCTATCGGGCCCCGGCTGCCGCTCTGACTGACCTTCGCCCGGAAACCATACTGTGGGATGATGAGGATTCTAGGTTAGTTAAGTAATTTAAACCCTAAAAGCTTGTAGGTTTTTTAAACGCTACTTCCACCAGGGTTTCAAAAAGAGCTTTTCAACTAATTTAAAAGCCTGAAGCCTGTTTCAACCAAACAAGGCTTTTATTGGACCTGGAGCTTTTTCTTTAAAGCCTAAAGCTTGAAGCTCCTAAAAGCTTGTTGCTAAACAAACCCTTATTATCTTTAGAGGTTAAAATAGTCATTTTTCCCTAAAAGCTTGTAGCTCCTTCTAAACGCTACTAGTAGAAGAGTTCAACCAAAAGCTTCAAGCTGATAACCTAAAAGCTTCAAGCTCCTTCAACCAAACAAGACTTTTGACTGAGTATGAGCTTTTTCTTAAAAGCTTAAAGCTTGAAGCTCCTAAAAGCCCCTAAAAGCTTCGTGCCAAACATACCCTAGGTGTTTGCCAGAGTAGCTGGAGCTTTTAATAAAATGTATAAAATGACCAAAATAGACATAACAAAAAATTTAAAAAGTTTGTGCATTAAAAAGTTCATTATCTTTAAAGGTTAAAATAGTCATTTTTTCCCTAAAAGCTTGTAGCTCCTTCTAAACGCTACTAGTAGGAGCGTTCAACCAAAAGCTTCAAGCTTCTAACCTAAAAGCTTCAAGCTCCTTCAACCAAACAAGATTTTTTATTGAGTATGAGTTTTTTTCTTAAAAGCTTAATGCTAGAAGCTCCTAAAGCTTCATGCCAAACATACCCTATATCTCTCACTCTACCCAGATCTCTTTCTCTCTCTTCTCAAACAAACACCACCACCACTGAACACCTACCTCCACCACACCTCCACCACCGAACACCCATTACCACCACTACAAACACCACATTCTCTCTCTATCTCTCTCTCTCTATCTCTCTCTCTCTTTGCATCTGAATCACTCTAGCTTCTGAATCAACAGTGAAAGGCATCGGCACCGGTGAAGGTTTCAAGTCGGAGGGAGAGGTTAGGGGTGATTTCAATTAAGCGAGAGAAGTTCGACGATTCTGTTATTCATGAACATGCAATTGTTGTCGCTTTGCTTTTCCAGCAGCAGAATGGCGGTGTGTTGCCGTTTGATCGATCGAGTTCTCTATGTCATGTTCCGAACTCTAAACGTCATCAGCCACTACCAAGGAGTTCGAGTACTCAGGCTTGGTCGCTTACTGATCTTCTGCTTCCTCCTCAGTAGTTGCTTAATCAGGTCTGGTTGATTTTGATTAGTAAATTGGATGAAATTGATCGCTATTTTGATTCATGTATAAAAGTGGATGTTTCGATTGTTATTGTGGAGAATTAGGGAAGTTTCTGGAAAAAAACATGCAGATAGATCATTGATATCAATAGTTTGTTTAAAAATTTTTTATTCAGGTGATTTTAAAAGTATATTGGTAGGTGATAAGAGATTTTAGATGATATCTGGTTGTTTCGGATCTTGATTAAGCAAATTTTGTAGTTTATAACATTTACTTGTTCTTACTGATCCTCTATCATCCAAAGTAACTCCTTAAGCAGGTCTGATTGTTATTTGATTAATGTGTAAATTTTTTATTGATGATCGGGGTTAGGGGTGTACAGTGGTTGGTTGCAGGTCGTAGGGAAGTGGTTGGTAGTGGTTTAGGAGTGTATGGTGGTTGGTTGCAGGTCAGAGGGAGAGGTTAGGGGTGTATGATGGTTGGTTGCGGTGGAGATTGATGGCAGTTCATGGTGTTGTGTCGTTGTCAGTGGTGGTTGTTGGTGTTGGTGGTGGTGGTGGGTAGGTGATGGTGGTGGAAGAAGATTACTTCTTTTAGTAAAGTTAGGTTGCAGGTTTTGAAAAAGGAATAAGGTGGACCCATGTGTGTTATATTTTTATTTTTTAATGTTCAAGAGTAAAATAGACATTCTACATATACTTAACTAAGAAATCTAACCTAAGTTAACTATAAGGACCACACGAGTTGTAACACCCGAAAACGGGTTTGGTAATCAAACTACGTTAATATTAAAAGACGGGTAAAGTATTGTTAGTGGTAAAAGTTAACCTGTAAACAAAAATTAACTAGGAATAATTAACCTAGTTGATTATTGTATTGTTAGTGATAAATATTGGATGATATCCATTAACTTTAAAAATCTCAAAACATGAGGGACCAAAAAGGGAAAAACTGAAAGTTGAATTATTAAATGAAAACAAAACACAACACACACTAGGTGTGTGTGTTCTAGAACAATCTAGAGAGGCTCAAGGGAGCCAAAACCCTTGTTCATCCAATATCATCAAATTGAAGGATGAATTGAAGCTCAAATTCGTGCTTGAATGTATATTAATGATCACCTAGACAAGGGGATCATAAGGTATGTCTTAAAACCTAGATTTGTGAAAGTTGAAATTTAAGACAAGTAGGTTACTTGCAAATAAATTGCTGGATGATGATCCAAAGATGAAGTTAGGTATAGATGTATGCTTAATTTTGTTAGACATAAGGAAATTATGAGATAAGTGAAGATAAGATCACTTGTAAGTGATTAACAAGTAGATTATGAAGTGGGTTTTGATTATATAATGAAGAAGATGATATATATGTGCTTAGAATCATCATATATGATAGTAAAAGCAAGATACTTGAACAATTTATAAGTTTGAGTACATGTTCATACATGACTTGAAATGGGTTTTGTATGTTATGATGAAATTGGTGATTATGTTCTTGTAAATTGATGTTTGAAATCATGTTATCTACTAGTGGACATGTAGAACTTGAATATATTAGGTGTTCGAATGAATGTCTAGTAATATGATGAAACGGGTTTTGCATAAAGATGAAAACCCTTAGTTCTTGCATAATGAATGAATAAATTAGATTTGATAATCGAGAGCTAAGTTAACTTGATATTAATAATCGCTTGAATTTGTTAAAGTGATAGAAATGAGATGAACTTGGTTAGAAATTTAGTTAAAACGGTGGCCTAAAAATAACGCCTACCGGGTAATTGATGAAATGCCTAAACGAGTTCTTTAAACTCAATTGTGCATTTCATATGTTAAAAGGGCAGTTGACTTCTGAAAGTCAAACTGGCCTATAATGAGGTTAAATGATAATTTTGATAGAAAATGCGTAAGGTGGGATAATCGTGTTAGCCGGTGATTTATCTAACCATCTTAAGAATTATAAATGATAGTTTGACGCTTGACAACTAGGTGGAAGCTTGGGGAAGAAGCGGGTCAAACGGATCAATTACGAAGGAGAAAAACATTATCGGAATGCAACGTAATTAAGGCTTACAACCTTATTGTAGAATACCTATTTATTTTATGGGTTATGAATACAATAAAGTAATAGTTGAGATATGATGTTCCGACGCGAAATGATACGGGTCGGAACAAGTGAAAATGATGAAAAACCATACTTAATGGTAAAAGGGGGCAAAACTGTAATTCGGTCATGTAATGATGAACATATAATGAGTTTTGAATGGTTACCTTATAGGGTAAGCCAAAATGAATAATAAGGGTAAAACAGTAACTTAAGTCACCTGTAGATGAATAAAAGTTGAAGTTTAAATGACACCCTATGGCGTAAGTCATGATGGGTTAAATGCGTAAGAAAAGGATTTAAGAATTATGACCATATGGTGAAAATCCGTAATGGGTCAAATGAGAGAAATGGTAAATAAATACCATTCTGTTATCAATACAAAATGTTTGGTCATTTAAGCCAAACGGGTCAAATGGTGATGTTAACACCATTTGAAAATAACGACTAATAAGTGCTTGTCGAGTTTTATTCTCACAGGGGTGAATAGCGTATGGAATTTGCATTGCTATTTGTTAGCAATTTATTAAGGCAAGGTATTAAACGGGTCAATACTTTGACCCGAGCCAGGCGTGTGTAAATAAGATTATAGCTAAAATATACAATTTTGGTCAAACATGTTATTGAAAGTCCTTCGTCGTAAATGAAGAGGCTAAAGTTGACCAAAACACCCATCAATGACAAACCGGGCAAACGACCCTTAAGGGTCGTTTGAAAGCAAGTTTTATGATCGAGTGTCTTTTGATAAGTGTAAAAGTTAAAGGTATAAGCCTTTTGGGTCAAATGCCTTGTAATGGGTCTTTTTCATAAATTGACAAACCGAAGGGTAGAATTCGAAATAAATAGTTTACTATACTAAATCCACCACAAATGTAGTTGTGGTGGAAGATAAGTAGATATCTTAATGTGAAAATAAGATGTAAACAAAGGGGGAGCGAGATATAAGTTTAAAATGCTTAAATCCCTTAACGGGTCAAAATAAAGATACACGCCAAACGGGTTACGGATGCATAAAAACCCATGAATAGAACCTTGGATAATAGGAAACATTTATAGTATGACGTTCATGAGAATTTGAATGCAAACAAACAAGTTTATTTGATAAATCATGAACGGGTCAAAAGTTTTGTAAATAAACATAAAGCCGAGGGGTTAAAATCTAGAAAATTGTTAATCCGGATGTCGGATTTTAACTCTATATGATAGAGAATCAAATTACGATCACGTAGGAAGAAACGGGAGGTAAAACGGATGAAATTTGGAAGAGTAATGAATAATTTTGTGAAAAATGGGAAAGCTGGGAGTTGCAGCTCCCAACTGTTTTCTTTCTGTGAAAAAGGGGCTGTCGCGCCCCGTGGCGGATGAACCGTCTAGGCGTCGCTCCCCACGACGGGCTTCGCGGCGCGCGAAAGATTGAGGAGAATCTTGTCGCGGCCCGCAACAGGCTATATAACCGGAAAAAATTGTTTGTTTGATTGTTTTTGTCCTACGAACTCGTTTAGACATGTTTTAAACATCATATAACTAACGCATTTCATGATTTTTGAAATGTAGGTATATTTTGAAGCAACGGTTGATGATCAAGCTCAACGAAGAACCGAACATGATCAAAGTTTCAAGCTTTCGCATTATGTTTCGTCGTTACGAAGTTAAACGACGATATTATGTTGAAATGTTTTAAGTTTTAAAATTGTTTTAAGAAACTTGTAATTTCAAATGCATGTGTATATAGTATATACACAATTATATGCGAAACTTATGACAAATTTTGATAATTAAATTAAGGGTCTTACACGAGTGCAAAAATTACAATCACTGAGATTAAGTCCATAATATTTGCAAACCACATGGACCAACTAGGTATTTAACTCTTAATAATAGCGTTATAGTTGTTAATCAAACATCAATGGAAAACCAATTTATGGCTTTCACTTCCTATTTATTTTTCCGAATAGCGGAGAAATTTTATTATGAAAGTTGTAAGGTTTTTAAGCGTCCTTACCCGCCTAGTTAGTTGACACATCATATCCTTATAAATCCTTAAAAATCTCAATTTTATCTTCAATCATATAAATATCCTTACATATCATTACAATTTCCACATCGTTGGTCGTTTTTTCTTAAATTCAATTGCTTAAATTATTAAAATGTAATTGAATACTTAAAGAATTAATACAAGTAAATAAGTAATATCTAAAATAAAAGTAAGCTAGTCTTTTAAAAGTATAAATACATACACCTGAAACGGATTAATTTTTTAAATTGGATTTTTTATTTTTCTAAATTGCATGTTTTAGAATTTGTTCCTTTCAAATTTATAATATATCAATTAGTAACATTTGCGGGCTTAGGTGCTTGTAAGCTGTGCCTCGGTGTTGCTTCATGCTATTTTGTATTGTACCTAGTGTTATTAGGGTTGTGTTGTTGGCTGCTTCAGACGCTTGTTAACAACTTTACGCGTGCCTACTTAGCTGGCATCTTCCCTCCGTAAAACCATTTTCTCATCATAATTCCCCTGCACCTCAGTCATTTTCCAAGTATTTTCTCTCCTAATTAGGTATTCTTTGAATTGAATATTTTTTGCATGTCATTGATTCTTCTTCGTTCTAGGTTTTTTTTATGTTGCAAAGGTTTAATTTCGTTCTTTGTGTGGCTTATTTTAGCTTTTATTGCGGTTTATGTGTGGCTGATTTTGAGGTTCAACTGTTTTCATTAAATATTATTTTGAAGGAACTTATATCATCCTCTTTACAACCAACTTGTGATCCAAATCTTAACAGCTTGGCTGCGGTTAATGTTCCGAATTCTAGTTGGATTTAAAAAACAATATAAGTCAAGCATGAAGGTTTTAATATGTAATTTACCTGAATCGAAGGAGGTGAATATGAAACTTTTAATATTAAATAAAAAAGCTTTCCTCTTTGTTGACATTTACACCTCATCTCTTCAACAACAAAAATTATCCATTAAAGCTTCATTGAAGCTTTCCCTGTTATGTCTTCACTCTTACTTTCTTTCAGCATTATAGCTTCATATAAATTGAAATATTTCATTGAAAAAACAGAAAAATAAAAAGAAATGGCTAAAGAACCGAGGCAACCCAAGCCTTTAAAGATGAATATCCTCTGCGAATCTCTCCATTGCGCCTGAAAAAACAGATAATATCCACATCATCACGTGCGGCCTTTTTTACATGGTTTTGGAGAGTCTTATATTAACAAAACAAACAAGCACAAAGGCCCAACATTACAAGAATCATATAACAAATACAAGAAACAACTCTAAGATACATAAGAATTTATAAATCAAGAAGTTCAAGAATTTCCTAGTTAATAAAGGCATCATTTTAGAACTTGTTTAGGGCTGATATTATTCAAGCAAATATTATTACTAGGGATCCATATTTCCGGTCAATATAATATAGACAAATTGGTTAGAGGGTTTTCCATTAAGTGGTTTTCTTCTAGAAAGATCCTAGTATCAATCACTACTAGATGCAAATTTTGTAAATATGGGTGAACACCATGGGTAAGGATTCGAACTTTAAGAGAGAGTTTAAAAGTTTATTCTCGTGTTTTAGAGTAAGCTAGATACTAGTTAATCTGTTGTTAAAAATGTATCCATATTTCCTAATTAATAATGGTACTAATATTTCTCATCCCAAAATCATTTGTGAATTAGTTAATGAACATATATAAATAATAATCATAAAATTAATTTAAAAATATAAATTTAAATTAAATAACAAAATGCAAATAAAATAACATTTCATTAATTAAAAACAATTATTACAAGACTAAATAAAAAAGGTTAAAACAAGACTAAATGAAAAAAAACGTAAGTTTGAAAAATGGAACTAGTCTAGGGGTGAGCAAAAGTAGGCCCGAACCGAAAAAAACCCGATAACCGAACCGTATAGTACCCGAAACCGACCCTAATATAGTAATTCAGGTATTTGATCGGTTCCTATTATTGTAGTCATTCAGGTATCGGGTATGTTCCGGGTCGTGAACTTTGAAAAACCAAATTATACCTACTGGACCGAAAAACAGATAGTTTACTAACTATATTGGGCCAAGCTCAGCAACATAAGTTAACCTAAAGTCTTAAACATGCACAGCAGTTAACAGTTCGATCATTAAACATTGCATCTGTACATGAATATTTCAATTACATTTAAGTTCAGGTAGTGACCTGATACGTAACCGGAACCAAGTGTAACAGGAACAGAAACCGACCCTTTATGTAGGGTATTATTTTGGGTAATAGATTATAAGATGTTCGGTTATTGGGTCGGTTCAGATCAACATCGGGTTGGGTCGGTTATTGACAAACGCTCGCCCCTAAACTAGTCACCGGCCTCTGGAAAAGTGAAACGCTAAGAGAAGGTGATTATAAAATATTAAAGGGGTAGGTTAGGATTATAACGCGTATGCTACATTAAAATGGTTTTCTTAAGGTGGGGACCTGCCACCCCACCTATGAACATAGGTCCGCCCATGTATAAGGCTACCTTGTTCAACTAATAAGGATAAAGATAAACTCAAGCTTCTTTAGGGTTTTTAGTTGTTCATCATTTTCTTTAAATTTGAGTTAACCGCTCAACTAAACTCAAGTTTGATTTTGTAACATCACGCCCTTCGTACCACTAATATTGTTCGGTTTGTCTCGTCGGGTTGCCTATCCAGGAACTTCCGTATTTGTTTTTGGTAGCCCCGGTGGAGACTTCAAGGAGGTCACCCATCATGGTACTACTCCCACCTGAACACGCTTAACTATGGAGTTTTTAAGTACTCCACAACCAACTAAGCCCAAAACTTGTTGGGGAATTAAGAGACGGAGAATGTCTTATAAACTAAGAATCTCTCCTAGCCACGACTCATGTGGGATTTGCTTAGGGTGTCGCAATGGTCCATGTTAATCTTCTCAATAGTCATTAAAAGTGCCGGTATAGGTATCGTTACAGATTTTTTCATTCGTATATTTTTATAGATATTTTATTGATCCTAAATGCCTTCATGAACTACTTCTATTTATATAAGAGTTAATTACACCGTTAGTTCCTATGGTTTGTATAAAGTAACAAGGTCAGCTATTAATAGTTTAAAATCACATTCTGAGGTTTTAACGTTTGATTTTGTAACAACTTGAGGTACTAAGACTAACAAATGTTAGTTTTCCTGTTAGTTTAAAGGGCATTTTAGTCATTCGCATCTAAAGAACTATTTATGTAGCTTTATAGTTAACAAGGGACTGCGTTTGTAACTTACTAACATATATATATATAGGGTAGGGATCTAGAGTGAACAAGAGTTAAGTTGTGAACAAAGTGAACAAATCCTAGCCATTGGATTTGTTTGATCTTGAGATTAGATTTTAATTTAATTTATTAATTAGTTATTAAAGTATAATATGTATAAATTAATGGTAGGGATATTTTGGTAAAATTACAACCATTTTAACTATGGCAACAAGATATGTTAGTTGTGATTTGATTCTGATGTATCTTTTATCCCCGTAATCATAGCTAAAAGCCTAACTAAATATCCTTGAAGCTTGGCACTAATCACAATACATCTCTTTCAAAAACCCAACATCGGTGATCAGAAGAATAGCGATGGAGAAGAAATCCGACGACTGTAGAGAACATAAGCTTGACGACGGTAAGTTTAATCTTCAGTACACTGATTATTGATGTACAGTAGTGTTAATTTAGTTTTGTTTAGATAATCGAAAAGTTAGGATTTGTTGAAACTGGTAGTTTGTAATAGAGCGAATGTCGTATAAGAATGTATTTGTGGTTGAGTTTTCAGTTGATTAGATGTGTAGTATACACTATGCTGTCGGAATTTGAGTTCGGAATGGGATTTCAGACGGTGAACTCTGTCACCGGAAATCGTAATGGTAGGGATGGGTTGGGGGTTGCATGTGATGTTCACTGTTTGATGTTAAAGTTTTCTGGTGTACACAAGTGTAAATGTAGTTATTGTGTACAGCAATTTGAGTAGTGTGTAAACTTTTTTTTTTTTTGATGAAAATATATAAAAAAGACACAGGGGGGATACACAAGTGTATGTTTTGATTGTAGTGTGGTTGTTATCTTGGTATAATGATGTAATGTTGGTATTGTAGACTGCTGAACTGGGTGTGAACATAAGTAAAAAACTAAGTTGAATGTGTAGTCAGCAATTTTTAAAAATAAGTATAAAAGTTAAGTACATATGTGGATTAGAATGTTGATAAGGTGTACACCAATTCGATGTATGTGTAAATGGGGTTTTTTAAGTACATATGTATATGTACACAGATGGTATTTTGGATGGAGAAGATGTACATAAGTGTAGTGTATGTTGTGTTTAGATTAAAAGATTAAAAAGAAAGTAATTACTATGCATGTAAAGTTTGTATTTTAGATACTATTGGTGTATATAGTAACACAATGTATTTATTTTTTGTGCGTATAATAACACATTTTTTGTATGGACACATGTTTAAACAGCTATTAAGATGGCTGGTGTAAAAAGAGAAGAAGGAGCGAGTGTGGGAGCTAGTCATGATACGGACAAGAAGACAACAGAAGATGTTATTAAGTTTCCAAGTAAATTGTTTGTTGAATAGTCATAACGTGTGAAAGTGTTTGTGTAACCGTTGGTTTTTTGTGTGCACACTAATTGGTTGTGTGATTGAATGAAACAGTATTGGGAAAGAGAAGGAAAAGACAGGCATGTAGACTTCCGAGTGAGCAATCATTTAGAGCTGTTCGTGTGCCATTCTCAAGTACATAGGAAGGTATACATTACAGGGATTGATATTTATGACCGTAAACAATCGGTGGCTATGTGCCCGAAGTTGTATTTAGCGTCCTAATGGTTGGGGAATTTTACTTCAGGAAAGGACGAAGTGTGCAGGAAGGAGACAATCAAAGAGGAACAGACAACCAAAAGTGGGAAGGAAAAAGTTGGAAGAGGTAAGTGATATTATGACATGTACGCAACATTTATGAAAAATGTCTATGTATACAACAATGAGAAAAATTTGTTTTGATTAGAGTTTGATTTAGGTACCGAGGGTTGCGGAAAACGGATGATGAAGACTAGGGACGTGGAACGCATGGCGAGCGAAGAGGAAGACGTGAAAGGAGGTATTGTTTGTATTGATATATGTATAAAAAGACTTTTATAATATGCTGTTAACAGTTTTGTTAATTGTTTAGATTACGAAGAAGATGATGAGATGAATGGGGTTGACCAGATTTTCAAATTCAAAAAAAGGAAGCAAGCAAAGAACACCAAAAAAAGGAAAAGTAACAGTAAGAAACGAGCGACGGGGAAGCGTAGTAAAGGTTTACCGTCGTTAAGGACGCGTACCTCTCCGAATAAATTGTTCCAAGCTTTGGGCGTGTTGACGAGGTGGCAGAGAAACATGGTTCGTAAAATGGGTTTTGGGAAGATACTCCATCTCAAAGTATCAGATGTAAATGCGAAGTTGGCGTATTTTGTTGTCGATAGGCTAGATACAGAAAAAATGGAAATCAATCTAGGGGACAGGAAAATAAAAGTTGATAAACAAGGCGTTCGTAGAATATTGGGTGTACCTTACGGAGGTATACGGGTGGTGAGGGATGCGGAAGGATGTGCTGATGCTGAGAAACTTGTTGATACATGGAAAAAACGGTTTGAGAAGACCCCGATTAGTTGTAAGATAATCGTCGACAAGATAAGAGAAAATAGTTATGCTGAGGAGGAGACATTCAAAATGGATTTTGTAATGTTATTTATAGCCACAATGATAGCAAGCACCAAGAACGGCAACGCGATGTATTCGATGCTTGGATGGTTCTGTCTTTCAAAGGAGTTTAAATATCACGATTGGTGCCAGATGATTGTGGACACTATTAGGGTCTGTAAAAGTGATTAGGACAGAACTGACCGTGATTCATTTTTCCGCGGTCCGCTCACTGTTTTGGTGGTAAGACGCGTAACCTTGAAGATACATCTGTGTAATCTGTTCTGTACATTAGTGTACAACATAGTATATAGCCATAAAATAATAGTAAAGTTTTTTAATTTTATTTGTAGTTGCTTTACCTGGACAGCACAACGTGTCCAGGATTGGGAGGAGATCGTGAGCAAGCTCCAATCAGCTTTTGGACTAAAGAAATGATTAATATGCGGAAGGACTTGGAGGTAAGGAACGGGGGGTTTGGACTGGGTGATGTTAGGGACTTGTATGCTGATGATCAAGAGTACGACCAATTAAGTGAAGACGAAGTCGTAGATCTATCGAAAGGAGAAGACGAAAAAGTAAGTGCAGGATTTGATGGGATGTCGCTTGAGGTATGTTTTTGTTACTATCAAATAAGTTGAGAAATTCATATCTTATATACAATAATAATACATTTTACATTTTGATTGTTAATGTTAGGATTGCATTGATGGATTGTTTGGGATGTTGGACGAGGCGGACGGGTTAAAAAGGAAGTTGGAAGAAGTTGTTGCCCTAGTTGCTGCCCGTTACCCGAATAGCGATTGCTTGTTGCCGGTACTGGAACGGTATAAGTTGATATTTAACAAAAGTGTTGTTAATGATAAGGGTGAACCGTCTGGTGAAAAGTCAGATGCTGTACAGGCGAAAGGTAAGGTTTTACATATGTTATATAAACTAATTTATAAAGTCAGATGCTGTACAGGTGAAAAGTCAGATGCTGTACACATATGTTATATAAACTAATTTATAAAATTACATATGTGTGATGTCCGTTAAATGTGTGTAGATGACGTTACAATGAAAGAAAACAAAAAAAGTGGGGTCGACGAGGCAGAAGGGTTCTCGACTCCGCATGTTGCGTCAACGTTTACACAAACTGTTATTGTGTACACCGATGTACTCGAAGATGTTATTTCAGGTGCGTATGATACGCAACGGATGGATGACAAGCCCTCGTTCGACTTAGGGCTGTCTTAGCCTCTTCTAACTACACAAGAGTTGGTGGCGATGCGAGAAGAAAATGTGAAAATTGTTGAGCCGGAAGCTGATGTTGGGGGGAAAGGAAAAAGAAAAAAACAAATGTCTAAGTACGGGAAATCTCTGTTTATGTTACGAGCTGTGGACATTAAGACATGGATGCAATCGAAAGATAAAGTAATTTGGAGATACTTGGGCGCGTGTGTAGAAGATACTCAGTATGTGTTATTTTTACTGAAATTTTTTTTATTCATATTCTTGGTTTTTTAAAAACCTTTGTTATGATGGAGAATCTCGTAATACACATGTTTTGTTTTTATAAAATCACTTGTACAGAGTTGCAACTCCGAAAAAGAAGGGAAAAAAGGTTGCGACAAAGGAGGGCAGGGATAAAAAAGAAGTAGCCGAAGTTGCTGCTTCAAAAGGGTAAGCAACAGTTTGACTAGATTATATGAGTACCAATTTTTTCGATGCAAGAAATATATATTCCAGGTTATAACCTTTAGGTTTGTGTTTCCTTATTTAAGTGAACATGGAAACAAAAGTTGATATACACTGGTGTATTAAATGTATAAAATGTCTATGTATGAAAGTGTTCAGAACGCACGTGTTTTTAACGGAGTCTGGCATCGGGCTAATGTACTTTCAATTAAAAGATTTTTACCCGAGCGTGTGGATGGGAGACGCAGTTATCAACTGCTTCGCAACGGTCCTAAATCACGAAGAAGTCGAACGCCAGAATACGACCAAGCAGAAAAGAAAAGAGGTTTACAAAAAGTTGGTGAAACTCGACGTCTTTTCTGCCACACGGCTTGTTTTGTAAGTGATAACTTTTTTGTTATTTGTAAATCAATTTTAATAAGTTTTTTGGAAAAAAAAATGCAGTTGATGATTGTTTGTTGATTTTAATATGTAGAACGATGACGTCTTAACCAACACACAGTACGATGACAAGGGTCGGTTGGAGAAGTTCAGCAGTGCGTTGCTTATGGTGCTGAATAAGGATGAATCACTTTTGAATCTGGCAGGTTATACCGTGATTGTTTTCCCAATACTGGAAAATAATCACTTTTATCTGGTTAGTTTTGACTTGGAGAACTTGGCAATAAGTGTGATTGACAACATGCATGCTAGCGAGAGCTTCATCAAGTTTTCTGATGACGATGATTTTTTAAAGAAGACGACACCATTTAGAGTGGTAAGTATGAATTTAATATGTAAGCGTACGCATGTGTATAACGTTGCTAACCTGGTTTGTGTTGGATTTAAACGCAGAAAGATGTTTTTATAAAATACTTGAGATCCATAAGCCATCCGAAAAGTTTAGAATTTGATACAGTAATACCGAAAAGGCTGGAGATTGAGTGGGTGACTATAGGAAATAGTGTGGACTGTGGAGTTTTTGCTATGCGTCACATGGAGACCTGGTTTGGTGAAACCAATGTAAAATGGGATAGTGGGTTTCCTCTCGCGCATACACTAAAAAAGTCTAGTCTAACCAGATTACGGAAAAAGTACGCTTGCAAGATGATTTCTTCCGATGCAAACAAACTGCGTAATGAAGTAATGGGTGTAGCCGTTGCATGGAACATAGCACAAGGGTTTGAGGTTGAAAAGGGATTGGATGTGAAAGATAAGTGAAGGAACTTAGTAGGGAAAATAATTTTGAATTAAGGTTGTTTTGAATTTTATATATGGTGTAAGTTGACAATGTTGGTAAAGCTTTTGTTTTCTGTATGCACATGGTGTTTTTTTTTGGGTTTAATACATTGTTAGGAGATGGACAAATTGCATATATACTTTAAACGAAAAAAATTATTAGAACAATACACCAGTGTAAAAAGTTAAATACACATATGTAACATAAGTAATAAACACTAGTGTAAATGCAGTGTTAAGTATTCTTCCTTGTAGTTAATGATTGGAGATCAGTTATGTTTATATTGGGTTCACAAAAGTAAATGAAAGGGGCTAAATGAAAATACGCCAGAGTATGTAGGTGTGATTGTTCGCATGAGGTTATAAGGTGTAAGTACATATATGTAACATTGTTAAGGATTGGATATTAGTTATGTCTATATTAGTTAACACAACACAGTAAGGGATACCCACACAGTAAGAGTGTCAATGATTACAAGGGTATAAGGGGTAAGTACATATATGTAACATATCTGAAAACACTAGTGTATAGGCATTCGTAAAGAAACTGCCATTTGGGTAAGGGTTGGAGAACAGGTTATGTTTAGTGTATATGCAGGCATAATGACACTGCCTTTGTGCATGTTAGTTGTTATAGATTAACATAGACAATAGGGAATCAGTAAAAACAATCACAAATATATGTCTTTAAACAATCAAATTTAACAAAAAAAGCAGCGTAAAAGGGTAGTTTTATTGAATTTATATACTAATCATTGCTCATCATCCTCATCTATAGACGAGTAAAAACAATGACCAATGTAAGTGTTTTAAATAATCAAATTTAAGACAAAAATCAGTTTAAAAAGGTAGTGTATTTGCATGAATAAACTAATCATCGCTAGCGTTGCCGTCCCTATCAGTTTCGTCCGATTCAATCTCCATGTCTTCTTCATCTTCGTCTTCCTCATCATCCTCATCTGTAGACGAGTCATCCTTAGTTGGCTTCCCTTTTTCTAAAGGGAAATTCCTTTTGTCGTGTGTTCTAACTTGTTTTCCACAATAATTACATTTCCTTCTTGGCTTCTTGGCAGCTTTTATTGCTTTTTCTCGCGGACCAATCGGTCTTTTGTGCTTCCCACAACCCTTGTTACGAATTTTCTTTGATGCCGTACACGAGATCTCGTCCGGTTCAGTGTGGGCAATAACTTCTTGAATTGCTACCCCCTTTCTATGAAGTTCTGTATCATATGGAACTTAAGAAAAAATCTTATCTTTAAGTGCTTGAATATGTGAGTCTAGTTCCTCTAGTTTATCAATGTTACCCCGCACGCGATCTCTACACATGTCCATGTTTTCTAAGATTCTGCGCCATAATACTGCACTCCTAGATTGGTCTATGGATAACCTGTTCTCCAAACTATGCACAACACCCGGAAAAGCATTTCATCTCCATCTCGGGTGAATGTATCTGGCTGGGATCTCTTGAATATTATGGCTTCTGAAGACACAAAACACGTGGCGACATAGATATCCATCTCGGGTGAAACCATTGCAAGCACAAGAAACCGACAGGTCTTCCTTGTTAAAGGTCACCTAATAAAAAGGTGGTTGAGAAGCTGATTAGTATGACTGGAGTGAGTAATAAACACTGGTGTACAGTAAAAATACACAACGAATAAAGAAAGCTGAATACAAAATTAGGTAGTAATGCTAGTAAGGAGTGATAGTTGGCTAACCTTGAACTCGTTAACAACTTCTTTTTCGTGATCTAGATGAGTAACTGTAAAACAATGAACGCCATCAACCAGGGACCGTTCGGAAATGTAACTAAATTCTGTACCATTGAAAATTTGCTTTTGAACCTCGTAGAAAATTTTCCTTGTGTAAACGACGTTCGCATGACGTTCAATCCTGTAGCTTGTTTTGTATTTCTCTGGGTTGGAAGTCTCAGTATGATTACAAAGTTCCCTTTGCTTGTTTCTTAACCCATCGATGGACGTGTCATAACACAACATAAATTGAATCAGTATATTATGTGCGCTCGAGTCTGCTTTAAACATGTGGTTTGCACTTTCGCATCTGGATGTCGTTTTCATTAAAGTGCTCATGGGTATTTCACGAAAGTAACCTGGAATCCATTGCTCCCGAATTGCAAACATCTCTGTCAACCATTTATGAGACTCTAACCTATATTCGGCGATCAATGAATTTCACCTTTGCTCGAATGTCTCAGATTTGATATAGACGTTCCATACAAGCTTGTGAAACTTCTCTTTTATCTTGATATTTGTCAAGTTGTCTCCCTTGATCTATGTTTTGTAAAAAGAAATGAAAAAAGTTATCAAAGTCGAAATAAAAACAGGTAAAAGTTACAAATAAAAAATAAGGAAGAATGAACAACAGTGTATGATGCTACTTGTACACAAGTGTACAAAAAGGTTATAACCAGAAAGTTTGTAAAGAAAAACCTTAGATGGTATCTTTTGAACTATATGCCACATACATAGTCGATGATGCGACTTGTCGAATACGTTGCTAACTGCTTGTTTCATGGCACAATCCTGATCGGTTAGAACCAAAAGAGGTTGTCTACCGTTATGAGCTTGGAGAAATTTTTGAAGAAGCCATGTGTATGACTCGATTGTCTCGTTATGAAGCAGCCCAACACCAAATATCGTGCATTTTTTGTGATGATCAACGCCAGTAAATGGAACAAAAATCATATCGTACCTGTAAAAAAAAGTAAATTGTAACACCCAAATGTAAATAACTAAAGATTCAGAATATGAGAATTTATAACTTACATGTTCGTGTGGTACGTTGCATCAAAAGCCAAAACATCCCCAAATGCTTCGTAATTCATTTTCGAAACATTATCACACCAAAAAATCAACTGGAGTTCTATGTCAACAATCTGGGTATCAAAGGTATAATTTTCTTTGTTCTTGTATCTTGCGTTCATTTTGTCAACTAACATTTGGGCGTCTCTTTCGCCGATGAAATCTCGGATATCTCTACCACAATTTTTATAGTCAACAACAGTTCCCTGTACGTTATGATGACCACCTTTTATGACAACCTGAAGTTTGTGGGATTTCGTGGGACCAATGTTAGCATTACGGCATTTTGCTATAAACTCGGTGGTGGAAAAATCAAGCTTCCTCTTCTTTAGAGATAAATCAAGATTTTCAGGAGACGTAAACCCAAGGTTATGTTGTTCTACCCATTTATATAATTCAACCTCATCTGTATCCTTCACACGTTTAAATTTTACACAGGCTTTACAGTCTGTAACTTTTATGTTTGAGCGTCTTTTAGGGGAAATAGTATCAACCTCAGACGGTTGACCATCGGTGTCTTTAGGTTTGTTGGCTCTAGAACACAAGACATATCGCAGATTTGTTATTACTTTGTCGCCGATCTTTTCTTTCTTAGAAGTACCCAACCGTGTACAAAACCCGCAAGTTGTGCATATTCCTCATACATTGCAATAGCAGCTTCCATCGAACTAAATCTCGCCTTGTAACATCCCAAAAACGGGTTTGGTAATCAAACCACGTTAATAGTAAAGACGGGTAAAATACCGTTAGTGGTAAAAATTAACACGGTAAATATTAGGACTCAAATAAATAAACCTAATATTAATTAAAAAGAGGAATAAATACTTTGAGAAAACAAAGTATATAAAAAGGCCAAATTAACGGGACTTAAAACATAACGGGTTATAACTTCCCGAACCCGTTAAAGTAACTAGGAGTAATTAACCCAGTTAGTAGCATGTGATTAAGTAACTAATGGTAAGATATAGCTTCATTTGATCAAAATAAAACATGAGGGACTAATATGGACAAGTGGGAAACTTGTTTTATTAAAACAAAAAAATACACACACACACACATTGTGTGCGTGTTCTGATCGACCAGGAGGGTGCTCCAAGGAGCAAAACCCTAGTTCACACTAAATGACTAAATCGAAGCTCGAATCAAGACTCAAATCACTACATGTATACATAAAAACGATCACCTAGTCATGGGGATCACAAGGTATGTTAAATTTTGCTATTTGGTGATACTTTGAGATTATGATGAACAATCATAATCGAAATTCTGGAATCAATGTTGAATCTATGAGTGTTATTGTGATTATATCTTGGTTTAGAAACAAACCCTAGTAGAAAATTTGATGAATTGTTGTCAAAACTAGGGATTTGGTAATTACCCTATTATGTGCTAAGTGGGTTTTATGTTAATATGATGAACACTCAGATTAGAATGTAAGATTGATGAATATTGAGGTTATGATATAAGTTCTTGATGTAGTTCATGAACACTAGACTTAGAGGTTTGAATGTGTTGATGTAAATCTTGGTAAAGATAACTAGTTATAAACTAGTTAGTAAATATGTAGAATTATGCACATTAGGTGTTTGTTAAAATGCCCGAATGAATGTTGACATAATGAAATTATGAAAGAAACGCGTAATTGGCTAACTTGACTAACTACGTGTAATACGGAATAATATGGGTTCTAAACGTGATGTTGATTGAACTTATTGTGCGTATAATATGATTGGAGTTAGTTGACTATCGAAAGTCAAATAAACCAACGTTGAAGTCGAATAGTAGTTCTGACATAGAGTTCGTAA
This sequence comes from Helianthus tuberosus, assembly GCA_030545235.1. NCBI lineage: Eukaryota > Viridiplantae > Streptophyta > Magnoliopsida > Asterales > Asteraceae > Helianthus > Helianthus tuberosus. The sequence continues at coordinate 49,468 of JARYGA010009754.1, forward strand.
GATGGAATAGTCGTATGTGATAATGACTAAACTAACCGTCTTACGAATTATGATGATAGTTTGACGCTTGACAAGCTAGGTGGAGGCTTGGAAAGGAAGCGGGTCAAACGAAGCAAATAAGAAGGAAAAGCGTACTTCGGATGCGACGTAAGTAAAACTTACACCCACTTGTAGTATATGTGTTTATTTTATAAGCGATGAATACAATAAAGGATTAGGTTCGAATCATGGGTTCCGACACGACACGAAACGAAATGAGTCGGAACCAATAAAAATGTTTTAAACCATGATTAATGGTGAAAGAGGCAAAATGGTAAATTAGTCACGAATTGGTTAAGAATTAGTGAGTTTTTCTTTAAGTTACCTTATAGCGTAACTAGTAATGGGAAAATGGGTAAAAATGGAAATTTTGTCAAGTATCGACTAAAGTAAAATAAGTTTCAAAGGACACCCATAGCGTAAGCCGAATGGGTTAAAAATATAAGAAATTGACTTTAGAAAAAAAAAAGGGATCTAGTGAGAAAATCCGAAATGGGTTGGATGTGTGATTGGTAATTAAAACCCATGTTTTGTTACATATGAAAATGTTGGGTTATGTAGGTCGAACGGGCCAAATGGTGGGAATAACTCCATTTGACAAAATCAACTAATGTGGTTGTCAAGTCATGTGTTTACAGGGGCGAATAGTAGTTTGGGTAATTGCGTCGCCATAAGAATATCGGTAATAAAAGCAAGGTGTCAAAACGGGTCACTAGGTTGACTCGAGCCAGGTACGTATAAATAAGATTGTGGTTAAACATACATTTTTGGGTCAAATTAGTAGCAAATGCCCTTCGTCGTAAATGAGGGGCTAAAGTTGACTAAAATGCCCTTGATAGGTAAATCGGGCAAACGACCTTTAAAGGTTGTTGGAAATAAGTGTTTTGATAGATTAAATCCTTAAGATAAGTATAAAAGGGATGATATGGGACCTTAGTGCATAAATACCCTTAACGGGTCAAAATAGAAGTAATAGCGAAACGGGTTAAAAATGTGTAATAACTCGTGAATTGAACTTTGTACAATAGAAAAAAAAACCATAATAATATGTTTACAAAAGAAACAAGGGCCACAAACAAGTTTGTTAGATGAAACCGCGAACGGGTCAAAAAGTGTCGTAATTGAACTTCAAGCCGAGAGCTTGAAGTCTAAAATTTTGTGAAGATAGATGTTGTATTTTAACTCCATAAGATGGACAATTTAATTACGGACGCGTAGGAAAAAGAATCGGGTAAAACGGACCAATAACGAAGAAGTTATGGCCGTTTCCGTGAAATCAGGTCGGGCTGAGAATGTATAGCAACTGTTAAGCAACAGTCTGTGAAAACAGGGGCTAGGCGTCACGCGACGCCCCCCTGTTCCGGAAAAACTTTATTTTGTTGTTGTTTGACCCATGTAACTTGTTTAAACTATTTATTTAACTATCAAAACTAACTTTTGAGTTGGTTTTGATTATAGGTGATCGCCAAGAGTGCCCGGATGAAGATCAAGCTCGATGAGGAACCGAACACGATAAAATTAAACACTCGAGATTAAAGCTTCCGTACGGCGTTACGTCATAACTTTTAAACAACGAACTTGTTTATATTATGTTGAAAACTTTTAAGTTGTAAAAGTTTTAGATTACTCGTATTTTCTAAGGATACTTAATTGTAATTACATGTTTATTTTCGTTATTTATACGAAAATCTTTAAAATAATAACAAGGGTGTTACAAGTTGGTAATCAGAGCTTAAGGTTGTTGACAAAATGTGTTCGGTTCGAGGCTTGATCGCAAATCCGGTAAGTACGTGTATTTTAATGGTTTAGCATGTTAAAGTGTTGTAAACAACACATAGGGTTATCGTGTAGTATACGATACCTCAATTAAATAATAGATATAGTTAACAAAATTACGTGCGTTAACACGTATAGTAGAAAAGCCTTGTATTATGATACGGGCATTTAGTAAAGTTGACATTACTAACTTTTATGAATGTTTTAATTGGAGGAAACTCGCATTTGAAGATGACGAGGGTTGAACAAATTACGGATATGATAGAGGAACGGTCCGAAGTATGACAAGAGGAGCATGCTCACCGAGGACTAAATCGCGTAACGACCGCGAACAAGGTTAATGGCAAGGAACGCCCGTCGGGGCAAACATTACCAGGTGCACATTTTAAATATAATCGCACAAATAGTAATATGCAACAAATAAGTAGAAATTAAAAGTTGCATATGTAGATTAAAAACTTGGAAAAAACCCGAATAGAAAATGTATTCGGGATATTGTTTCCAAGAGAAACAAATAGAGGCATTACTTACATAGGGCGTGATGTGAAAACTATAAAAAGGTCATGTGTGTCATGTGTTAATCGCTTACTCTGGCCAAGTAAGTAGTGGCATATGATACCATGAACTTCTTATAGCAGACACATTTACATCCGATGTAGTAAGGACGGGCTGAATGGGACAAATTAAAAAGTACCCAAATGAAACAAATGAACAAAATAGTTGATAATAATGTAAACGCACAGCCGGGTGACGGAAGCGTATTACATTAGGATAATGAGCCCGAGAGAAGGGACAAGGATTAATGTAAATGATGATATAAATGAATGATCAAAAGAAAAATTCACGAAAATAAGTCATCTTGGACGAAAGGGCCATGGTGAACAAAATGGGCAAGTAAAACCAAAGTATAGACGATCCGCCGGGTCATAAAAACAAAGGTGTTGCCCACACGAAAAGAATAATCAAGATTGTTAACTTTAGTCGTAGAAAAGCAAGGATAATGATGATAATCGTCACTCATAATTAATGGGGCCGCCAATGGCGGTCACGTAAAGAATAAAAGACATGGTCGAATAAAAGCGACGGATTTTGCTAAGATGACCAAGAAAATCGAAACAAAGTCTTAATGCATACCGGAAGGGGGTGCAATGATAACGATTTCGGTAAAACACCCGGTTGATGGGTAAGGAATTAAACGCATGCGTAGACTGAGAAACAGGAACGCGAAATAGAAAGTCAAAAGACTCGGAATATGAGTCATGACTAAAAGATGACAAAAATTTTCGCAAACATAAATTTTGGTAATTACGTTCAACCATTTCAAAGTTGGACGGGTCAAATAAAGAATGAAGTTTGACATTCATAAGTGATGAAAATTCACCAAAAATGAGTCAAACGAGTCAATTAAGGAATAACGCTTAATATAATAGGAAAACGCAAACCGGTGAAACCGGAAAGCTAAAAACAATAAGATAGAAGGACCATGGTAATGGGTTGTAAAGGAGTATAAGTATGAACCGGGTAACGGTAAGCGTAGGACAAACCGCCGTGTAAATGACATTAGAAGTCGTAAAGTAGGAAAGATAGTCCTAAAGTAAACAAATGAAACCTTAGACTACGGTCAAGGTCAACTAAAGTTCAAAAGCAAAATTAAATGATTCCAAACATAACAAAGGATGCTTTAAAGCTATATATGTATAAATAGATAATTGAATAAAGACTAGAATAAAAGATGATGTACGGGGTCATCATAACCTACGGGATACTAATTAGCGTAAAGGTCTACGGGGCCAAAATGACCCACGGGTCATGAATTGAAGCAAAGGGATCATAAAGGCCTCTTCTTAAAGAGATGAAAGCTTAAGGAAATAGCCTACGAGGTTAAGTGAAGGAACCTACGGGTCAATAGTGTAAGGTGAGGGAACTTGTTACGATTCCCCGCGTAAAACGAGAACGGAAAACAATAAATTATGGGTTGTCAATTTCCTTGATATGAGTAATTGACATAGTTAAAGAGAAAAACGTTAGACTAAAATTCAGTTTTAGTAAGAAATAACATTTTTAAAAATATAAATTCTGATAGGAAATTGAATAGTAAGCATGAAAGATTCAAGTCTTGACGCTGATAGGCGCAAGACGATATATTCAAAAAGTGATCTTTTCGAAAATGAAAGGTAGATATATAAATTAAATATGATGCTACACGACCACGGTTAAGAAATGTAATGTGAAGTAGAATCGCATTATAACCAAGCGAGCGGTAAAAAGTAACTGGACTAATAAGTCTAGTTAGTGAGACCGGTGAAGGTCAGCAATTCAAATCGAGAAATTTGGTTTGCTCGTAAGCGGAGGATTCGGAGTAACATAACCGAATAAATGAATTTGAAAAAAAAAAAGAAATAGTTGCTAAAAGTGAAAAATTTCACTAAAGACCTTTAAACGGGTCAAGGTAACGGATTCACCAAGAGTTCGATAATATATAAAAGCGATGGAAATCGCTAAGTTAACTAAACTAGCAGAAATAACGGAATTACGTTATTTCAAGTTACGTTATGTCGTATGAGGTACGTAGATGTTCTGTAACCAAAAAGATATTACCATAATTTTTCTGGTAATACTAACAATTGGTTAAAGTATGAGTAATGCTTAAGAGATTACACAGGTCAAACGCATTGAGTTTAGAACTCGATGAACTATGTAAGCAAGGTTTCGAGGACGAAACCTCTTTAAGGGGGGTAGACTTGTAACATCCCAAAAACGGGTTTGGTAATCAAACCACGTTAATAGTAAAGACGGGTAAAATACCGTTAGTGGTAAAAATTAACCCGGTAAATATTAGGACTCAAATAAATAAACCTAATATTAATTAAAAAGGGGAATAAATACTTTGAGAAAACAAAGTATATAAAAAGGCCAAATTAACGGGACTTAAAACATAACGGGTTATAACTTCCCGAACCCGTTAAAGTAACTAGGAGTAATTAACCCAGTTAGTAGCATGTGATTAAGTAACTAATGGTGAGATATAGCTTCATTTGATCAAAATAAAACATGAGGGACTATATGGACAAGTGGGAAACTTGTTTTATTAAAACAAAAAAAAATACACACACACACATTGTGTGCGTGTTCTGATCGACCAGGAGGGTGCTCCAAGGAGCAAAACCCTAGTTCACACTAAATGACTAAATCGAAGCTCGAATCAAGACTCAAATCACTGCATGTATACATAAAAACGATCACCTAGTCATGGGGATCACAAGGTATGTTAAATTTTGCTATTTGGTGATACTTTGAGATTATGATGAACAACCATAATCGAAATTCTGGACTGAATGTTGAATCTATGAGTGTTATTGTGATTATATCTTGGTTTAGAAACAAACCATAGTAGAAAATTTGATGAATTGTTGTCAAAACTAGGGATTTGGTAATTACCCTATTATGTGCTAAGTGGGTTTTATGTTAATATGATGAACACTCAGATTAGAATGTAAGATTGATGAATATTGAGGTTATGATATAAGTTCTTGATGTAGTTCATGAACACTAGACTTAGAGGTTTGAATGTGTTGATGTAAATCTTGGTAAAGATAACTAGTTATGAACTAGTTAGTAAATATGTAGAATTATGCACATTAGGTGTTTGTTAAAATGCCCGAATGAATGTTGACATAATGAAATTATGAAAGAAACGCGTAATTGGCTAACTTGACTAACTACGTGTAATACGGAATAATATGGGTTCTAAACGTGATGTTGATTGAACTTATTGTGCGTATAATATGATTGGAGTTAGTTGACTATCGAAAGTCAAATAAACCAACGTTGAAGTCGAATAGTAGTTCTGACATAGAGTTCGTAAGATGGAATAGTCGTATGTGATAATGACTAAACTAACCGTCTTACGAATTATGATGATAGTTTGACGCTTGACAAGCTAGGTGGAGGCTTGGAAAGGAAGCGGGTCAAACGAAGCAAATAAGAAGGAAAAGCGTACTTCGGATACGAGGTAAGTAAAACTTACACCCACTTGTAGTATATGTGTTTATTTTATAAGCGATGAATACAATAAAGGATTAGGTTCGAATCATGGGTTCCGACACAAAACGAAATGAGTCGGAACCAATAAAAATGTTTTAAACCATGATTAATGGTGAAAGAGGCAAAATGGTAAATTAGTCACGAATTGGTTAAGAATTAGTGAGTTTTTCTTAAAGTTACCTTATAGCGTAACTAGTAATGGGAAAATGGGTAAAAATGGAAATTTAGTCAAGTATCGACTAAAGTAAAATAAGTTTCAAAGGACACCCATAGCGTAAGCCGAATGGGTTAAAAATATAAGAAATTGACTTTAGAAAAAAAAGGGATCTAGTGAGAAAATCCGAAATGGGTCGGATGTGTGATTGGTAATTAAAACCCATGTTTTGTTACATATGAAAATGTTGGGTTATGTAGGTCGAACGGGCCAAATGGTGGGAATAACGCCATTTGACAAAATCAACTAATGTGGTTGTCAAGTCATGTGTTTACAGGGGCGAATAGTAGTTTGGGTAATTGCGTCGCCATAAGAATATCGGTAATAAAAGCAAGGTGTCGAAACGGGTCACTTGGTTGACTCGAGCCAGGTACGTATAAATAAGATTGTGGTTAAACATACATTTTTGGGTCAAATTAGTAGCAAATGCCCTTCGTCGTAAATGAGGGGCTAAAGTTGACTAAAATGCCCTTGATGGGTAAATCGGGCAAACGACCTTTAAAGGTTGTTGGAAATAAGTGTTTTGATAGATTAAATCCTTAAGATAAGTATAAAAGGGATGATATGGGACCTTAGTGCATAAATACCCTTAACGGGTCAAAATAGAAGTAATAGCGAAACGGGTTAAAAATGTGTAATAACTCGTGAATTGAACTTTGTACAATAGGAAAAAAAACCATAATAATATGTTTACAAAAGAAACAAGGGCCACAAACAAGTTTGTTAGATGAAACCGCGAACGGGTCAAAAAGTGTCGTAATTGAACTTCAAGCCGAGAGCTTGAAGTCTAAAATTTTGTGAAGATAGATGTTGTATTTTAACTCCATAAGATGGAGAATTTAATTACGGACGCGTAGGAAAAAGAATCGGGTAAAACGGACCAATAACGAAGAAGTTATGGCCGTTTCCGTGAAATCAGGTCGGGCTGAGAATGTACAGCAACTGTTAAGCAACAGTCTGTGAAAACAGAGGCTAGGCGTCACGCGACGGCCCTAGGCGTCACGCGACGCCCCCCTGTTCCGGAAAAACTTTATTTTGTTGTTGTTTGACCCATGTAACTTGTTTAAACTATTTATTTAACTATCAAAACTAACTTTTAAGTTGGTTTTGATTATAGGTAATCGCCAAGAGTGCCCGGATGAAGATCAAGCTCGATGAGGAACCGAACACGATAAAATTAAACACTCGAGATAAAAGCTTCCGCACGGCGTTACGTCATAACTTTTAAACAACGAACTTGTTTATATTATGTTGAAAACTTTTAAGTTGTAAAAGTTTTAGATTGCTCGTATTTTCTAAGGATACTTAATTGTAATTACATGTTTATTTTCGTTATTTATACGAAAATCTTTAAAATAATAACAAGGGTGTTACACGCCTTGACAAAGGGTTTGAAACCAGGTGGCACAACTGGCGTCCAATACCTACTGACGTTAGGTGTTTCGTAAACATTGCTAGCAACTGACTCTGATCATTAATATAGAAAACAAGTATAATTAATTAAGCATCAGGAAGTTTGTTATACGAATGAATATATAAAAAAAAAGCTGGCAATATCCCAGGAGTGATCAGTACATATGTGTAGAAGCAACTGTTGTTTAATCCTAAAAATATTCATTTACTCATATATATCTGTAAAGAAGTCATCCAATATCTCAGGAGTGATCAGTACATATGTGTACATGCACTTTTATCTTAACATAAAAAAAATTCAGTTACTACACCAAATCTGTAAACAAACACTGAAATCTGTAAAACCAATCATTCTAAAATATTCAGAGATGTTTAGTACATATGTGTACATGCAACTGTTTTATTATCCTTAACTATTCAATTACTGGGATATATCTATAAACAAGTCATCCAAATATCTGATTCATGAATTCTATAAAAACTGAGAACACGATAACCCACAAATACAAATCAACAAAACGGAATGAGGATCATTAAATGCCATGAAGATGAAACTGACGAAAAAGAACTGGGCGAAGAAGATCACCAAACTGTAATTGACGATTCAGATGCAAATACCGAACAAAACATATAAAAAAACTGAACCTGGTCGATTCATGGTGGTGTAAAAAACTAGATTTAATTCATCTTGTTGGATTGGGTCTTGTCCATTGAAGCCGCTACTAGGAACATCCTCCATAATCGATGTCGTGGTTAAGAAATATAAGGGTTTGAATCGTTTAAAAAATTGGACTTGTATATGACATAATTTGAATATAATTAAAGAAGATCACGTATAATATGCTAGAATATAGGAATTGTAACTGACATTATATTATGGAAAGGAATTTAAAAAAAAAATTATATAATTACAATCTTGTCCTATTGATCAAGGATTGAAACCAATGGTTGAGATTAGTTCACAAAGTTCACAACCAAGGATGTTGTTCACTCATGATCCCTATCATATATATATATATATATATATATATATATATATATATATAGGAACAGGATCAGGATAGAACGCCTCAAAGTGTGAGAACGATTCTCAGCCACAAGATCTTAGCGGTTTGTGGCTGAGATTGATGCGGTGGCATTTTTGTAAATAATAGGGGCCTTGGAACTACCAGGAGGGTAAAATAGGAAGATCCAAACAAAGGTGCACATGCTAATCACATGTCATTTTCCCCCATCATATTTAAACGACAATAACTTTTTTATACGCGATTATTTTTCGAAAAAATTACACCATAAAACTCAGCGTTTTTTATCTTTCCAACGAGTATACTATTAATATACTTTTCGAAAAAAAATTAACTGGGTTTTATGGCGTTTTTCTGAACTGTGTGTTTTATGGCGTTTTAGACTATGTATTTTTCATGATGTTTTTCTAAAATACACTAGTACCAATTATGATTTTTCTGAGCTCAAAAAATATTATTTTAGGCGGTTAGACACATAAACCGCCCAAAAATCAACACAAATAAACTTATGCGCAGATTTTTTGAGCTATATGGCTAAAAAAATGGTTTTTTTAGCTGTTGTAAATTATAGCTCAAAAAATAGTTTTTTTTGTGCTGTTGTAAGTTATAGCTCAAAAAAATAGGTTTTTTTGTGCTGTTGTAAGTTATAGCTCAAAAAAATAGGTTTTTTTGTGCTGTTGTAAGTTATGGCGTTTTAACTAGTTATTTTTTTCATGGCGTTTTTCTGAACTAGGTGATTTTATGGCGTTTTAACTAGTTATTTTCATGGCGTTTTTCTGAACTTAGCGTTTTATGGCGTTGTCAACTGAGTTTTTTCATGGCGTTTTTTAGAACTATGTGTTTTATGGCGTTTTTAACTGGGTATTTTCATAGCGTTTTTCTGAATTGGGTGTTTTTATGGTGTTTTATTTGAACACCCAGTTCATGTGAGTGAGTTTTTTGACAATATTTCCTCTTAGTGTAATTTAGCATCAATGCCACATGTCACCACCAAAATCGTTCTCACCGTTCTCACACTTTTCACCGTTCTCTCTAAATCCTGACACTATATATATATATATGTGTGTGTGTGTGTGTGTGTGTGTGTGTGAGTAAACTGCCAAAATGGTCCCTGAGGTTTGGTTACTTTTGCCACTTTAGTCCAAAATTCAAACATTTTGAATCTGGGTCCCTATGATTTCAATTGTGTTGCCATTTTCATCCAAAATCAAAATTTAGTTAGATTTTTGAGTTAACATCCAGCGTTTTTGTCTTTTTCCTCCCTTTTAATGAATGGCAAATTGGTTAGATTTTTTAATTTGTTATAATAAAACGTTAAAAGACCATTTTGCCCTTGATTAGAAGGGAGAAAAAGACAAAAAAAAAAAACTAAACTGGATGTTAACCAAAAAATCTTACCAAATTTTGATTTTGGATGAAAATGACAACAAAATTGAAACAAAAGGGACCTAGATTCAAAAGGTTTGAGTTTTGGACTAAAGTGGCAAAAGTGACCAAATCTCAGAGACCATTCTGGCAGTTATATATATATAAGGTAGGGATCCTCAGAGAAGTCCACCCTATTTGAGAAACTTAGAAGCATTTTGAACACACATTTTCCTTAAGCTTTTCGTAATATACACATATGTATAGTTTAAAATTGACTATATACATATATGTATATCGTCAAATCTTGAATTATACACATATGTATATAGTCATTTTTAAACTATACATATGTGTATATTACGAAAAGCTTAGTGAAAATGTGTGGTCTAGAATACTTCTCAAGTTTCTCAATTAGCCTAGTGTTTCTCACACGATCCTAACCCTATATATATAAAAGAATAAATTACAAATATTTAACATATAAAATAAAACAAAATTTAAAAGATTAATATATATAAGGAATGGTGTGTTGGTAGGTTAATGAAATGGAATTATCAATTACATAAGTCATTCTATTCCCAGAAAAAAAAATCAATCCATCCGGCCTTCATGTTTTATTTTCATTCCATCATCTCTTGCATCTTTCATTAACAACACCACAACCCACCATCGCTACCACCCACCACCAACGCCCACCGTTGCCGGCGACCACCGCCTCCATCACACACCAGTTGTCGCCACCCCGACGATCACCGCCGCCGCCAGTGACTGCGGCCACCAGCCACCACTGATGCCCACCATCACCACTTGACGCCGCCCACTACCACCGCCATACACCGGTCGCCACCACCTGCAACCCTCCACCTCCGCCGCCACCCACCCGCCACCACCTCAGTCGCCACCAACCGCCACTGTTGCCATCAACTGCCACCACCACTATGATAATGTGTTTATTATCTTTGTTTATTTTATTATTTGTTAATTACAAACGGATTAATTAAAAACACACGATTCACTAACTCCCAGATCTTTCCTCTTTACCACACCCTTCGGCCTAAGGCTGGAGGGTGTGGGGGCGTCACCCTCGCCAGCTAGGCATCTATAGCGCCCCCCGACGCTATAACACCACACCCCAAGCGCCATAGAGGGGCGCCATTGAACTCTCGCCATGGTGATAACAATCAACCAGCCCGTGGATCGAACAGAGTCATTGCATTTGACTATACCCACTGAATTAAGGAGGGGCGCTATAGGGCTCCATCCACACCCTCCAAATTATAGAAGGGCTTGATAAAGCCCCATGGGGCTCCAACCACACCCTATAGCCTAAGCAACTTGAATTCACAACTGATTTTTTTTTACTTCCATTACCAAGCTCATTAATGGCAGGCGTTAGAAATCATCAATGGAAAACCAATTTATGACTTTCATTTCCTAATTTCGCAGCAATTAAAGTAGTTTTTTAATGGCTAAACTTGCATAGTAAATTTAATTTTATATATTAAATAATGAAAAAAGTTACATTTTTACTAACCCCGTGTATTGTACGGGTTGAGCACATTATATACCAAACAATTAATAAACGTTGATTAATATTTTTGTTTAAAGATTTTTAAAATCGGTTCTACCCTTGACTACTTTAATTTAATAAAATAAATAAATCATTTACATTATATTAATTTATATTTAGCGTACATCTTTTGTGAATTTCAGGATAAATAATTTTGAAATCTGATAAATATTTTAAAATATTATATTATCTTCTATACGAATTGTTTAAATTTATATTAAATTTAATTTTATAATAATCTCTTAATTAATATTAATTATTTATAATTAAGTAGGAGAGAGAGGCGGAAAAACTAAAAAATATATGGCTTCAATGAATGACATGTGTTATTCCATTGGTTTCTTTTGTTATATAGTATAGATTATTAACACATGCCATATGACAAAAACTAAATGGTGAGGTAGCTTTGATGACTTTTCTTTTTGTGCTTCAATTACTTGTAAATTACTATTTATAGGTCGATTTTGAATAAAATTTATATAAAGACGTAGAAAAAAAATATGAATGTCAAAAAGGAATGCCTGAAATTTATTAAGTGCCGTATATTGAAAGTTATAATGCTACAACTAAATATTATTATAATAATAAAAGTAATAAAAGTTTATTATAATAAATTAACATAAACTAAAATTAGACAAAAGGTTAAACAATCTGACCTGTGACAAGTTAGAACTATTCTCGTAATTGAAATTATTATAGTTACAATAGAATAATATTTAATTTTATCCGTAATTTCTTAAATGTTTGAAACATATATTAAATTTAATAATTTATATTAAATAATAATTATCTAGAATTAAGTAATAGTAGATGATCTAGAATAATGACAATTGTCCTTTTATTGTTTTCTTTTATTATATAGTATAGATAGATATAGATATAATCACTTTTTTTTAACGGCAAACAAGTAATATAATCACTTAATAAAAAAAATGTCAAAGAATTGTTATGATTTGATTGGGGTATCTGTTGAAAATAGAGTAATGTGAAATTAAGCGTTGTATAACCGTTTCCTTTTATTTTTCGGAACATATGTTAGGTCATCGCAATTGTAAATTTGAAGTGCTTTCTTATCTCACTCCGATCAGACTATGTTATCTTAACCAGATTCACACTGGTTTCAGAATTTGGCTTGGACGTTCCCCTGAAACACCATACCGTCGACTGTCACTTGACAAACGTTATGTCACCACAAAAGCTGAACACTCTCTGGCGTAACATATGGTGGGACGAAAACCCGGGTGGTCTCAAGATAGAACCTGATACCTCTGCCAGGAGGCTAGGTTCTATCTATCATTGCCTAATCCACCAAAGTGACACAAGTGGGGATTGAACTTGGGTCTCTATTGGAGAGTCCAATCCTCCGTACCACTAAGCCACAAGTGGTGGATTTCTATTAACCAATATCTGTTTAGAACCATTCTTAATTTTTTTGAACAAATTTCTTTTAATCCTTATCTACTGTGAGACTTAAACCCAATTCCCCTCTCTCTTTCAGATGTTTTAAAGGTTTTACCTTTATCAATGAACCACCATTCCACCACCCATAACCTTTCTTAATGAATTTCATTTACTTTGGTCAATATTTTTCTTTTTAATTATACCAAATTTTTTTTTTTTTGAACAGCTAACAAATCATTCCCGAGCACTCTCGGGTAACCCACTGGACAAACGGAGTACTCCGTGAGTAACCTGAGTGGTCCACCACAAATTTAAGGGAAAACCCGGTAACCAACCCGTCCGTAGGCACGACGTAAATTACCAGTAAAATTCGTTTGGCTCAAGGATCGAACCCAGGTTTCCTGGGTCTCATATCACTGGCCACTAGTGTCTCACTCATTTTTTGCACCAAATGAAAATTGAACTTGAGTTTTCAAAGAAAAACTCAAATCCTCCTTGAGCTAATTTTGATAAATAGAACAAAAAAAATCTCAATAACACTTATTGTAAAAAAGAAAGCATTGATTCACAATCCAATCTTTTTGACTTTCACTTCCAAATTAACGGCAGCCAGAAACTTACCCCTATAAGGTTATAGGGTGTGGTTGGAGTCCCATGGGGTTTTATCAAGTCCACCTAAGCTCCATGTCAGTGCCATGTCACTTCTGGGGCTTTATCATGGCCCCCTTTAAATTGCAAGATCTGGATGGAGTCCCATGTCATGATTACCTAATTATTTATTTATTTAAATATTTATTTTTTAAAATTAAATGACATTTTTAATAACTAGAAAATTAAAAAAAAAAACATAATTTCATTAAAAAAACATAAGATGCTAGAAAAAAAAAGACAACATACTAAAAAAACACAACATACTAGAAATAAAAAAACTACATATATTTGGCCCGAATTTGTGCCTTACGAGCCTCCAAAATAACTCGGTCCTCCTCTGGTAGATGTGACACATCCCTTGCGAGAAAGTCCATGTCTCTTTGGATTTGTTTCTCCATTTTCATTTCTTGGTCTTTTTCCCTAATGGAGATTATTTGTTTGAGACCTGACTCGAACTCGCTCATCTTTGACGGGCCATCTGATGTAGTAGACTTTCCACGTGCCTTGGCCTTACTTTTATCCCTACCAGTTGGACGAGGCAGCTCTTGTGGTTCTTCAAACTCGTCAGCATCCTCGTTTAGATTAATTACGAGCATCGGACCCAGATGGTTCGGTGGTGGATGTCGATTTGGACCGTTTGGATCTAGGGCGGGTTGGGTCGAATGGTGGCACAAGATGTCACTTTGGAGATTTGCGAAGAAGCTCCCATGTGGTTACCAGCGTAAACATATGCCCATGGTGCATTCTATAGTCGTTGTGGGCTTGGGTCATGACATCGACGTCGCTCGCACCACTTTTCCTTCGAGTATTATTGACGAGATTATTGTATATGTTGTTGAAGTTGCTAACCTTCGTCCTCATAGCACCCCACTTTCCCGAAAAAAGAGTCGGGGGTTCGATACACGCCACGACCCATTGCGGCAAAAAACTTCTCGCGTATACGACCCCAAAATACCTTTATGTCTTGGTCGTCTCCTAAAAAATATTATTTACAAAAGCATAAAAAATATTATTTACAAAAGCATAAAAAATATTATTTACAAAAGCATAAAAAATATTTACCAACAATCTCGTCCTCCGACACGTCGAGCCATGCTTTTGCCAACTCGAACTTTTCCTAAGGTGACCAATATTCTAGCTTCTTAGGGGTACGTTTTTCGGTCGCATCCTTCTTTTTATGACTTCTTTTTTTTTATAGAAGAGGATTCGACTTGGGTTTCGGGAACGTATTCGGTTTCGCTTGTGTCTTGGGTATCGGGTATGTTTTGGGGCTTGTTCGAAGGAAAAAATGGGGGTTGAGAATGTTACCCGAAATATGGGGGCATCGGTTGAGTGGAGGGATGAGGAGAAGTTGGTGGCATTGGATAATATCCAACCTCACCCGTACGCGGGTCTCGGCGATAGCGGTCCTCTTGCTCGTTGTTTTGCATATTTTGCCAAAACGGATTGGTTGGGTCCCATGGGTTGTTGGGGTTGTTGAGAAACATTGTTAAGAATTTTTTAAAAATATGAAGGGAATTGTATAAAAAATGAGGGAGAAAGTGAGAGGAATGAGGAGAAAAAGTTAAAGAATAGTGGGTATTTATAGTGTTAATTTGTAAATAAAATGGAAAGTAATTTTTTTTTTAATTATGACCGTTTTCAACGGTCAAATGTTAAATGCTCCTCGGTCCACGTGAATAAAGCCCGTTACCATGCTCGCGAGCCTTCAATGGCACCCTGGCATGGCGCCGGGGGTGTGGTCCGATAGCGCCGTGGGGCGCTATAGATGCCCAGCTGGCTTGGGTGGCGTCCCCACACCCTCCAGCCTAACAACAACCTAACGTTCTGACTTTTATCTAATAATTAATGGCTGCAATTCACAAGACGTTTTTGTTAGACTGGAAGGTATGGTGAGGGTCATCCCCAAGGGGATGGGCCGCCACGTAGACCGCCACGTAAGCGAGTGTAAGGATGGGCCTAAAGGGGATGGACCAAGGGATGGGGGATGAACCCCTTTATGTATATATATGTATGTATAGGTTTATGTGAGAGGAGGTGGCCCGACGAGATCGGCTGTGGGCGGACGAAGAGGACGCGGACGGTCCTAGGGGGCCGGTGTGTAAGCCCGTCGCCGGCCCGGGACGCCCCTAGGACGTCCCCCATACCGACCAGTCTTATTGAAAGACATATTCAAATATCTAGAACATCCCCTCACTTGTAGTCTAATGGTAGGGCTTAGATTTTCCAATGGAGATAAACTTTCTGGTAAGTCCATTTTCAAAAGAAGAATTTGCATCTAAGTGGCGAAGCTTGAAATTTCTGACTTGGGGACGGAAGTCACTGGACCTAAAAATTTCTATAAAACCGGGGGGGGGGGGGGGGGTCGAAAACGTATATACTCAAAAATTTCTATACGAAAACTACATACTCTCCACTACTGAGCGAAAAGTTCGGGGGTCGGCCGCCCCCTCCCGCCCCTTAAAAGCTTCGCCTTGAACGAGATAGTTGGTAAACGGGCAACAAGTTGCGTTGCTATCCCTTTTTAGAGATTCAAGTTCAATTCCCACTTGTGTCATATTAGGGTGGATATATAGAAAATGAAGGATTTGGACTAGGCCTTGTGTGAGGCTGTCAGTTCGATTCCCGAGCCCAACCGGGTTTTCGTCTCACCGTGTGTTACGCTAGAGAGTTCTACTCTTGTGGTGGCACACCGACTATTAAGTGGCAGCCGGCGGTATGGTTTCCTAGGGGAACGCCCAGAAAAGCCAAACTTTAAAGCCAGCGTGAGCCTGGTTAAGACAACATAGTCTGGCCAAAGTGGGACAATACGGGCCTCTCCGATTTGAAAAGTGTGATAACTTTATACATGAATTTCACCGTTGAAAAAAATAACTAAACCGGCCAACTCTTCATTGATTAGTAATTTGATTTAGAGAAAACCATCTAAATAACAATTTATTAAGAGTGAGCAGAATATTACTATAATCTAAATAACAATTTTAGGAAAAATATCTAAATACATATTTTTTCCAAAGAAAAATACCAAATGGTAACCAAATTTAAGAGTGAGCAACTGGTCAAACCCCGACCGGACCGGCCCGGGAACAAAACTGAATTGGATAAAATTGAGGACTGAGGACGGTTCGGTTCGGTTTGGTCTTGCAAGGTTGGCACTCAGGTTTGGGATTCCGTAACCGGTTTGGGCTGTATATTCATGTTGGGCCATAAATGCATTAGACCTTCGAGTTTCGAATAGTAATCT
>JARYGA010009755.1:0-15425 GCA_030545235.1 Helianthus tuberosus
CAAGCTAATGATCACTAGCCATAAGAAATTCCTAAGTTGTTCAAGTTTCTATCTAGTGGAACACTAACCGGAACGGTTACTATAATACCCTACGATACAGGAAAATTTCACGTATTGTTTGCACTTAACATTCGATCTATTACACGAGTCGTTTGAGACTAGTCATCGAAAGCAAACAAAACTCGTTAGCCACTCATGGAGGATTTTTCCTCAACATTCTCGAAATTCTTGTACATGGGCTGGTTCTTTGGTGTCTATGACACCTTACCTTATCTTAGTTATCGGAGATGATTACATTAAACTCTGTCATTTGATATTTGTCTTATTCCAAGGGATGCCATGGCATGTGCCATGCTACAACTCCTTCATTGTATTATTCGACATCTATGGAAATTATAACAATTTTGTCAAAGCTCGTGGAGCTCAAGGGGTATCAACGTATTCGTCACACGGGCTAGTGCGGCGAAGGATTTGTTTTTCCTACTTTGGACGATCGAGATCTAGGAAGTATGGGATACACGTTGTAAAAATTGGAGACGACCGTTTGGTTTCTCCTCCTCAACGAATTACTTCTTTTCCCATTTAGGCACATGGTTAATACACTCAAGAGGTACTATGCATTTTGGAATGCATTTATTCATGAATCTCATTGTTCAAACATACCGGAGCAACATTGTCTTGAGGTTTCCATGACCAATCACATTCTTAGTTCTTAGGCGCATGATAGGCTATATCTGTCCAAATAAAAGCCTAGACCCAATGATACTATGTATCGGAAACAACGTGGCGGCGACAAGAAAATCTACGCCTAGAAGAGGGTCAGTTAATCAGCGCCCTACTATTAAAGTTGAACTAGAGGTCATATGGAACAACATGAGGTTGTCAAGTCGACACTAGTGATGGTACAGATAGTACCAGTAGTTCAAGTGGTTCCAATCCCGATGGGACGAGAATGGGTGGCAATGCCACACTTGGAGATGCAATCACACCAGATTTTAATCCTAAGGCTTTTCCGGATTATAAGCCGCGAGATCTCATTGATACGGAAGGTGTGGTGATTTCTATCCGCTAGATAAAGACAAGGAAGTCAGTTAAGTTAACCTTGCTAATAAATGTACTCCTAAGTAAACATTTTGGTAAACGAATAGCCTTCTGTTGAATGAGGCGATAACTTGGTGGAATCTCCAAGTGCAAACTATAGGGAGTAATACAACAAAGATGTTATTGTGGGAAGAACTCAAGAATCTTTAGCGAGAAGAGTATTGCTCGCTAGTGGAAAATTCCAAGTTTGGGAACCGAGCTCCAGAACTCGATCATGATTAGAGCTAATGTTTTTAGTTACCCCCGACGCCTCTACGATCTCTCAAGGATTATTGCATACTGGATAACACCCGAATTCAAACGCACTGAGCGCTACATTTGGGGTGTAGCCCTGAGATACAAAGCTGACATCAAGAAGTACAATAATAACTTGTCAAAATTCTGAATGAGATAAGTGAAACTTTCACCATGAGGGCACTTGCAAAAGTGATAAGAGTAGCAGTGTGGTGAGACTGGGCACAAAACAGAAACTAATGAGTTAGCTATATTTAAGAATGAACGAGGTGGTTTTTACTGTGGAAAGTAGGTCACTACGAGCATGAGTAGTTAAGGATGAATCAAGCTAGTTAGTAAGCAAGACTAGGGGTATGCTCTACTCTACAACCATCATGTATCAATTCTTTGGATACCAACGTCAACTTAACTTAGTGTCTTTAGATACTAAGCATATACACGAATTAGAGTCATGTAGGTTAAACATGTCTTGCTCTATCAAGTTAGCTAATGAGGAATTAGTGAAGTCATGTGAAGTCATTTGTCACACCCCCAAAATCCACACGCGGAGTATCACCGCTTGGAGGCGTGACTGACCAGGATCAAGCCACCAATCATATTGAACAATGTAATAGTAAATGTAATCCAACCAAACAATATGAAAGGTGATCAAATCAAAAGTATAGTTTCAATGTTTAGCGGAAGCATAAATGTAAAACCCAACATAAGTAATAAGTTTATAATGTCATAAAAGTTTAACATGGCATCCACAATCCATGTTCCACAACGACTGCGCCTCCCGTGCAAGCTCCATGTGTACCTAAGGTCCTGCAAGGCATGTAACAGAGAGTCAACAACAAAGTTGAGCGAGTTCACAGTTGGTTGTTCAGTAATAAGTTCGTTTAACAAATCGTAAGTTCGTTTATAACCATGCCGTGTATCACTAGGCCATTTGTATGTTCATCTAGTGGGGGCTTCCCATGTTATAAGTTCAATTAGTGGGGGCTTCCCATGCTGTAATTTACTAGACTAGCTGTATCCATAAGTATCCTTCCCAATCCGAGGATAGTAGTAAGCATAAGTTTACGCAGGTTTTACGTAAGTGCCCTTCCCAACCGAGGACAGTGGTACGTAGCGAGTACGTAGATTTAGCGCTGGCGTCCTTCCCAATCCGAGGACGGTAGTACGTAGGTTTTACGTAGGTTTAGTGCTGGTGTCCTTCCCAATCCGAGGACAGTAGTACGTAGGATTTACGTAGGTCTAAACACTAGTGTCCTTCCCAATCCGAGGACAATACGTAGGCTTTACGTAGAGTTTGGCACATGCATCCTTCCCAATCCGAGGACCGTGGTAAGTAGTCTAGTAGTGATGTAAGTACAAGTAATTATTCAATCCCATTCCCAACCCACCGGGGAATCCCATGCCTTGGTAAGAGTGTGAACTCACCTTGGTTTGCTCGGTATGCTAATGTATGTGCTCACAGTTAATCAATCACGTCCTAAAGTACGCACGTGTACAAAATCAGTTTGTATTCACGAAGTTGGCACGTAAGTATAATCATAGTAGACAGCACATTAAAATCACCAAGTAACACATTGCATGCATTCAAGATCATACAAGTCATGCGTATCATTTAACCTCAGTTAGTTACCTCAGTTAAGTCTTAACAGAAATAGACTAAGTTACTGTACTGATTACACATTCGGCGAAACACTCCTGTTTCGTCACAATTTCCCTCGGCGAAACATATTTGATTCGTCATATGCGTTTCGTCTGAAATATCAGTTACGTCGATTATTCAATTAATCACAGAAACCCTAACCATCACTAACAGCCGTTATACGCCATCTACCAGCAATCATCGGTACCCTATCATAATCATCATCATGGTACATAATATCTAGCATGAACCCTAATTCAATAGTGACAGTTTCAATGAGAACAACATCACAATTCAATCGGTTGGTCATCATTAAAATATTTACAATGGCCGACAATCCATGGGGTGATCCTTATCTTCACAAATCGATGACACATAAACAAACAATTAACATATTCTGACAACACACACATAACCATGATATCATCAATTTACATGAGTACTAAATTGATTACTTCCAATTCAATTATGCTTGCATGATATTTATAAGTTGCACACATACATATGGCACATCTGACAAACTCACATGCAAAATCTGAATGTTATGGCCGACATTTATAAAGTGAATCCACTTTGGCTGCACATTCGAGACAATACACATGCATATCAGTCAACCCTAAACCTCATAAAACAACATTCTATTTTACAAGCTAATAAAAAAAAACCCAATCGTTATATAACATTCAAATAAACTTCGCATACGAACAAGATCAATACGAGCAAGATTCATCATGAGATCGTGACCTTCTAGAACGAATCCATCAATCAAAACAAAAGCAAAGGCATACATTCACAGCCGTTTCATCAATCAAGTAAATACGCAAATATGTATTAACTATCAAACTAACCGAGGTATCGAAGATGATGGTTTTGATCGCTAGAGAGAGCTTGGGGAAATACAGGGCTGCCGTCACACATAAGAGAGTTCTAGGGTTTTCTGTTCTTGCTAAAGTGACGAATGAAACAGAAAGTCCGGTATATAATTACGTAACGTGTTGGGCCCTTACTGGGCTTCGGCGGAACTGGGCTCAGCGAAACACAATCTGTTTCGTCGGGTTGGGTCACGGCGAATCACTTGTTTCGTCGGAGTTCATTCACAGGTTAATAGTTTAAGTGTTTTCCTATTAAGTCTCATGTTATACATATACAACCAAACACTAAATCAAGCAAACACAATTTGTTTCATCGTAACACAATGTGTACATTACAAGTCAAACAAGTCAAACAACTACACAGTCAAAGTCAACGTGCATATAATGCGAAAGTGAAAGTCGGAAACTCGAGTTGTCACATTATCCCCAACTTGAAAGAAATTTCGTCCCGAAATTTAGCATGTGGTTACTGAGGAAGCTAGTAGTGTTGCGTAGTTTTACTGGTTTTCCTGTGGTGTTACATCATCCCCCCGTTGATTTGGAATTTCGTCCCGAAATTCTGTAGTAGCTTCAGCCTCAGTAGTGGTTGCATTGTTTCCGAATAACTGGGGATACTTGAGTTCCATTTGGTCTTCTCGTTCCCAGGTATACTCTGGGCCACGACGGGAGTTCCAACGAACTCGAACAAGAGTTATTCTAGTGTTCTTGAGGACCTTAACATCCCGGTCCGTGATTTCAACAGGTTCCTCGACGAAGTGTAACTGTTCGTCGATAGTGAGTTCCTTCAAAGGAACTATGAGGGTCTCATCTGACAGACACTTCTTCAGATTCGACACGTGAAAGACGTTGTGAACTGCACTGAGTTCAGCTGGTAAGTTCAGTCTGTAGGCCACTTTGCCTATTTTCTCTATGACTTCGAAAGGTCCGACGTATCGTGGATTGAGCTTGCCTCGTTTGCCAAAACGAACAACACCCTTCCAGGGTGAAACTTTGAGTAGCACTCGATCCCCAACCTGGAACTCGAGTAGTTTCCTGTCTTTATCGGCGTATGCTTTCTGACGGTCACGAGCTGCCGCCATGCGTTGTCGTATTTGAGCAATCTTTTCAGTAGTATCAACTACCATTTCTGGACCTGTGATCTGACTATCACCCACCTCTGCCCAACAAAGAGGTGACCGGCATTTACGTCCGTACAATGCCTCGAATAGAGCAGCTTTAATGCTGGTGTGGTAGCTGTTGTTATACGAGAACTCCACTAACGGGAGGTGTTTTTCCCAGCCGTTGCCGAAATCGATTACACATGCACGAAGCATGTCTTCTAAAGTTTGAATAGTGCGCTCAGACTGCCCATCCGTCTGAGGGTGATAAGCTGTGCTCATGTCTAAACGAGAGCCAAAAGATTTGTGCATTGCTTGCCACAGTTCTGAAGTAAAACGTGCATCCCGATCAGAGATAATGGAGGTTGGCACCCCGTGCCTTGAAACCACTTCTTTTAAGTAGATGTCTGCTAAGGTAGAGAACTTGTCTGTTTCCTTAATAGCCAGGAAGTGTGCAGACTTAGTGAGTCGATCCACGATCACCCAAATAGTATCATTCCCACGCTGAGATCTAGGTAGGCCAGTAACAAAATCCATGGAAATTTGTTCCCATTTCCATTGTGGTATCTCAGGTTGTTGGAGTGGGCCTGAAGGTTTCTGATATTCCGCCTTGACTCTCGCACAAGTCAAGCATTTGCTAACGTATGTTGCTATGTGAGCTTTCATGCTAGGCCACCAATATGTAGTTCTGAGGTCGTGGTACATCTTATCTGAACCAGGATGTACTGAGTAGCGAGACTTATGAGCTTCTTCCATTACAAGCTCGCGTAAGTTGCCATAGAGTGGGACCCAGATGCGTCCTGTTACATAGTAGGCTCCGTCTGCCTTTTGTTCTAACCGTTGCCTTGAGCCGCGTAGAGCTTCAGCCCTGACGTTTTCTGGTTTTCAATGCTTCTACCTGAGCATCTCGTATCTGTGACGGAAGACTAGACTGAATAGTGAGTTGCAATGCTCGTACACGCCTAGGTGTAGTGTCCTTTCGACTGAGGGCGTCGGCCACCACATTGGCTTTGCCCGGATGGTACTTTATGGCACACTCGTAATCGTTCAGTAGCTCGACCCATCTACGTTGTCGCATGTTCAACTCTTTCTGCTTGAAAATATGCTCGAGACTCCTGTGATCGGTGTAGATGGTGCATTTAGTGCCATACAGGTAATGTCGCCATATCTTGAGCGCAAAAACAACAGCTCCCAGCACTAAATCGTGTGTGGTGTAATTCCGTTCGTGAATCTTAAGTTGGCGCGAAGCATAAGCAATGACTTTATCCCACTGCATCAACACGCATCCAAGACCCTGAATAGATGCGTCGCAGTAGACTACAAAATCGTCCGTGCCTTCAGGTAATGAGAGGATAGGTGCGCTACAAAGTCTATCCTTTAAGTGCTGAAACGTTGTTTCCTGTATATTACCCCAACGGTAAGCAACACCTTTCTGTGTCAGTAGTGTAAGCGGCTGTGCAATCTTTGAGAAGTCTTTGATGAACCGTCTGTAATATCCCGCCAAACCCAAGAATTGGCGTATTTCTGTTGGTGTGCGAGGTGCAGGCCAGTTCTTGATCGAATCTACCTTGGATGGATCAACATGAATCCCATCCTTGTTTACCACGTGGCCTAGAAAGTGGACTTCACGAAGCCAAAAGTCGCATTTTGAAATCTTTGCGTATAGTTGTTCCGTTCGTAGGAGTTCCAAAATAAGTCGTAAGTGCTGCTCGTGTTCCTCCCGATTCTTCGAGTAAATCAGGATGTCATCAATGAAAACAATAACAAACTTGTCAAGATAAGGTTTGCACACCCTGTTCATAAGATCCATGAAAACCGCAGGCGCGTTTGTTAGCCCGAATGGGATGACTAGACACTCGTAGTGGCCGTAGCGAGTTCTAAATGCTGTTTTGGAGACGTCCTCGTCCCGGACTCTCAATTGATGATAGCCTGACCTCAGGTAAATCTTCGAGTAATAGCTCGACCCTTGCAACTGGTCGAATAAGTCGTCGATGCGTGGAAGAGGATAGCGATTCTTCACGGTCACCTTGTTCAGTTCGCGGTAATCTATGCACATGCGGAAGGTACCGTCTTTCTTCTTCACAATATTACTGGAACTCCCCTGGGCGAAGAGCTAGGACGTATGAAACCCTTTTCCAAAAGTTCTTGCAATTGCTTAGATAGTTCTTCCAGTTCAGTTGGAGCTAAGCGATAAGGTGCTCGAGCTATGGGTGCTGCTCTAGGAGCTTGTCGCCATGAATTACCAAAGGTTCTTAACCAGCACGAGTAATGCGGACGATCTTTTCTTTGCAAAGAATCTCTGCTCGATGTTGAGGTAGCCAATCCATACCAATAACGATGTCGAAACCATTACAACGTTGGGGTCGTTCCTAGCATCATCCTGACCAATCACGAACACTTGACCCCTGGCACCATTGCTGTCGTTATTACCCCCGTTGTTGTCTCCACTATTGTTCCCGTTTCCTTGGTTGTGGTTCTAATTCTGGTTCTGGTTCAACTGTGGGCAGTGTCTTCTGAGGTGACCTTCAGCACCACACGGATAACATCCCTTGTTACCCTGTTGTTGCTGCTGATTCTGTGGAGCTTGTGGCTGCTGTTGTCGGTTCTGGTTTGTAGGACGTGAGCTTATACAATCTTTGGGCTCCATGACTAAGCTTGTTGCATCTCTGACAACGATCTTTGTTGCACTGCCCGCTGTGGTGCAAATTACATCGATTGCACTTGGGGTGGTTTCCCCTGTATCCACCCTGACTTCGATTACCAAAAGACTGCTGACTGGGGCTCCTGTACTCCTCCGTTTTTCGCTGCTGTGCCTGGGGCTGAACTGAAGTCGAACCCTTGCTGGAGGTTCCATCCCACTTTCGCTTGTTGTCAATAGGAATAGCAGAAGTAGTAGTAGTAGTACCAATACGTTTAGGCAGCTTGTTCTGTTCCACTGCCTGGTCTTTGAGGCGTGTAACATCCTGGATAGTAGCAAGGTTAGCAGCAGTCACACGACCTTGAATCTCTGGTACTAAGCCTTTGGGGTACAACCCAATGCGCTTGGTGGGAGGATCCACCATTGTTGGACATAACACTGCCAGTTCGTTGGATCGTTTTGTGTACGCTTCTATCTCTGACCCCGTCATCATCAGGTAAAAGAACTCCATTTCTAGTTTGTGGATGTCATCACGACTACAGTATTCACGTTTGATCAGTTCCTCAAAATCTTTCCATGGGGTGGCATTAGCAGCCGCTAGCCCCAGCATCTGAACTTGCGCGTTCCGCCATGTTAGCGCAGTGCCTTCGAGAGTACCAGTGGCGTACTTCACCCTGCGAGCCTCAGGGCATTCACATCTCTAAGACAGACTCGAGCTTTTCAAACCAATGGAGGAGTCCAACAGCTCCTTTAGTGCCACTGAAAGTACTAGGATGACAGTCTATGAACGTCTTGAATGTGCACACAGGTGGCTGAGCGTGTTGACCTGTCGTGTGCATAAGAGTAACATACTTAAGCACGAGTGTTGGTTTACGAGAGTAGGATCTAAAGATCCTAGAGTAAGTGGTGATGGCAGGTTACACCTCCTGCCTGGGCAGCTGCGAGTGCTGCGGTAACTTGCTCAGTGATCGAAGCCGCCAACTGGGCTTGAGTTAGGTTAACGCGTCCACTCATGATCTTGATATCAAGGAGAACATGAGTGAGATAGGTTCGCGAAAGCGCGATGACAGAAAAGAGTAAGCACATAAGGGTTCTCAAGCAATAGTTGTTACGTTTATCTAAGCATACCATGAGCGAAATCCTATGTAATCTAGCATGTAGGTAATGTAAGCATGAACAATAATACCTATAGTGTTGAGTCTTGCACGTGGAGCGAAGCGTCGTTGTGGATCGTTGAGCACTGTACAGGTTATAGTCTGGTTTTAATAAAAACGTTTTCCCCTTATTAAAACCGAGTTCTCTATAACCAATGGCTCTGATACCAATCTGTCACACCCCCAAAATCCACACACGGAGTATCACCGCTTGGAGGCGTGACTGACCAGGATCAAGCCACCAATCATATTGAACAATGTAATAGTAAATGTAATCCAACCAAACAATATGAAAGGTGATCAAATCAAAAGTATAGTTTCAATGTTTAGCGGAAGCATAAATGTAAAACCCAACATAAGTAATAAGTTTATAATGTCATAAAAGTTTAACATGGCATCCACAATCCATGTTCCACAACGACTGCGCCTCCCGTGCAAGCTCCATGTGTACCTAAGGTCCTGCAAGGCATGTAACAGAGAGTCAACAACAAAGTTGAGCGAGTTCACAGTTGGTTGTTCAGTAATAAGTTCGTTTAACAAATCGTAAGTTCGTTTATAACCATGCCGTGTATCACTAGGCCATTTGTATGTTCATCTAGTGGGGGCTTCCCATGTTATAAGTTCAATTAGTGGGGGCTTCCCATGCTGTAATTTACTAGACTAGCTGTATCCATAAGTATCCTTCCCAATCCGAGGATAGTAGTAAGCATAAGTTTACGTTGGTTTTACGTAAGTGCCCTTCCCAACCGAGGACAGTGGTACGTAGCGAGTACGTAGATTTAGCGCTGGCGTCCTTCCCAATCCGAGGACGGTAGTACGTAGGTTTTACGTAGGTTTAGTGCTGGTGTCCTTCCCAATCCGAGGACAGTAGTATGTAGGATTTACATAGGTCTAAACACTAGTGTCCTTCCCAATCCGAGGACAGTACGTAGGCTTTACGTAGAGTTTGGCATAGGCATCCTTCCCAATCCGAGGACCGTGGTAAGTAGTCTAGTAGTGATGTAAGTACAAGTAATTATTCAATCCCATTCCCAACCCACCGGGGAATCCCATGCCTTGGTAAGAGTGTGAACTCACCTTGGTTTGCTCGGTATGCTAATGTATGTGCTCACAGTTAATCAATCACGTCCTAAAGTACGCACGTGTACAAAATCAGTTTGTATTCACGAAGTTGGCACGTAAGTATAATCATAGTAGACAGCACATTAAAATCACCAAGTAACACATTGCATGCATTCAAGATCATACAAGTCATGCGTATCATTTAACCTCAGTTAGTTACCTCAGTTAAGTCTTAACAGAAATAGACTAAGTTACTGTACTGATTACACATTCGGCGAAACACTCCTGTTTCGTCACAATTTCCCTCGGCGAAACATATTTGATTCGTCATATGCGTTTCGTCTGAAATATCAGTTACGTCGATTATTCAATTAATCACAGAAACCCTAACCATCACTAACAGCCGTTATACGCCATCTACCAGCAATCATCGGTACCCTATCATAATCATCATCATGGTACATAATATCTAGCATGAACCCTAATTCAATAGTGACAGTTTCAATGAGAACAACATCACAATTCAATCGGTTGGTCATCATTAAAATATTTACAATGGCCGACAATCCATGGGGTGATCCTTATCTTCACAAATCGATGACACATAAACAAACAATTAACATATTCTGACAACACACACATAACCATGATATCATCAATTTACATGAGTACTAAATTGATTACTTCCAATTCAATTATGCTTGCATGATATTTATAAGTTGCACACATACATATGGCACATCTGACAAACTCACATGCAAAATCTGAATGTTATGGCCGACATTTATAAAGTGAATCCACTTTGGCTGCACATTCGAGACAATACACATGCATATCAGTCAACCCTAAACCTCATAAAACAACATTCTATTTTACAAGCTAATAAAAAAAACCCAATCGTTATATAACATTCAAATAAACTTCGCATACGAACAAGATCAATACGAGCAAGATTCATCATGAGATCGTGACCTTCTAGAACGAATCCATCAATCAAAACAAAAGCAAAGGCATACATTCACAGCCGTTTCATCAATCAAGTAAATACGCAAATATGTATTAACTATCAAACTAACCGAGGTATCGAAGATGATGGTTTTGATCGCTAGAGAGAGCTTGGGGAAATACAGGGCTGCCGTCACACACAAGAGAGTTCTTGGGTTTTCTGTTCTTGCTAAAGTGACGAATGAAACAGAAAGTCCGGTATATAATTACGTAACGTGTTGGGCCCTTACTGGGCTTCGGCGGAACTGGGCTCAGCGAAACACAATCTGTTTCGTCGGGTTGGGTTACGGCGAATCACTTGTTTCGTCGGAGTTCGTTCACAGGTTAATAGTTTAAGTGTTTTCCTATTAAGTCTCATGTTATACATATACAACCAAACACTAAATCAAGCAAACACAATTTGTTTCATCGTAACACAATGTGTACATTACAAGTCAAACAAGTCAAACAACTACACAGTCAAAGTCAACGTGCATATAATGCGAAAGTGAAAGTCGGAAACTCGAGTTGTCACATTATCCCCAACTTGAAAGAAATTTCGTCCCGAAATTTAGCATGTGGTTACTGAGGAAGCTAGTAGTGTTGCGTAGTTTTACTGGTTTTCCTGGGGTGTTACATCATTAAGGGTCACTGATATGTTCCTATCAAGATAGGTTGCATCCGTGTTGTTTAACACCGGTGTCGGTATTAGCTTCATCCTCATAAAATTCAAAGTATGCTTGGCTGAGTCAAGTAACCAAGACGTCCTCCCATTCAATAGTATTAGCCAACGGTAAATTAGTTGAGTCTGGAGAAGAAATTAACGGATGCACACTCGAACCTTGAGCACAAAAACTTAATATCGTCCTTTCACTCAATCAATTGGCATGTTACGACATAGTTTTTGACGTAGACTAGTTATCTAATAATCCAGCTGAATTCATAGGTCGAGAAGATCATTCGCATCCCCCTATCTGACGAGAGAACATATTTTGGTGCACGGAGGGAAACAAGACACACGGCTGCTGACCAACAAGTGTATGAAGGCTCGAAAGAGTCTGGGAGCAGGATGCATCGCCTTTCTTGTCCATGTGGTCGATAAGAAGGCCGAGTAGCGCAAGGTGGAGGACATCCCTGTGGTAAGGGAATACCCTGAAGTCTTTCCAGAAGACTTGCCGGGACTACCTCCGCAGTGACAAGTCGAATTCAGTATCGATCTTGTGACAGGAGCTGCACCGGTGGCAAAGCTTCATATAGACTCGCACCCTCGGAGATGCAGGGATTATCTACTCAGCTTCAGGAGTTGCTTGACAAGGGATTCATTAGACCGAGTTTCTCACCTTGGGGAGCTCCGGTGCTATTTGTCAAGAAGAAGGATGGAACCTTTCGTATGTGCATCGATTACAGAGAACTAAACAAGCTAACTATCAAGAATCGGTATCCTTTATCGAGGATCGACGACTTGTTCGATCAGTTGCAAGGTTCCCGCTTCTATTCCAATATCGATCTAAGACTCGGATACCATCAGCTGAGGATACAAGAGGAAAGCATTCCTAAAACGGCGTTTAGGACTCGCTATGGGCATTACGAGTTCCTTGTTATGCCTTTTGGCTTAACAAACGCTCCCGCCGTATTTATGGACTTGATGAATCGGGTATGTAAACCATACCTCGACAAGTTCGTAATCGTATTCATTGATGACATTTTAATATACTCACGAACAGAGACGAAACACGAACAACACTTGAGAACTATTTTGGAGTTGCTTAAGAAAGAACAATTGTACGCCAAGTTCTCAAAATGCGAATTTTGGATTCGCGAGGTGCAATTTCTCGGTCAAGTAGTGAACGAGAACGGAATACATGTTGATCCAGCTAAGATAGAGGCTATAACGAACTGGAACACTCCAAAGACCCCAACGGAAGTAAGACAATTTCTGGGTTTAGCGGGATACTATTGAGGATTCATAGAGATTTTTTTTTCTTTTCTAAAATTTCTCAACCGCTGATCACACTCACTCAAAAGGATAGGAAGTTCGATTGGAGTGAAAAACAAGAAATGGCATTCCAAACGCGCAAAGATAAACTATGCCAAGCGCCAATCTTATCACTCCCTGACGGCACCGAAGACTTTGTGATATACTGTGATGCCTCGCATCAAGGCTTGGGTTGTGTATTAATGCAACGTGAAAAAGTCATTGCGTACGCGTCGCGGCAGTTAAAAGTTCATGAAAAGAACTATACCACTCATGACCTGGAATTGGGTGCAGTGGTATTCGCTTTAAAATTTGGCGCCATTATCTTTATGGTACTAAGTGTACCATATTCACAGACCATAAGAGTCTTCAACATATATTCAATCAAAAAGAATTAAACATGCGCCAACGGCGAAGGGCAGAATTGTCAAACGACTACGACTGTGAAATCAAGTATCATCCGGGCAAAGCAAATGTTGTGACGGATACTTTGAGCCAGAAAGAGCGGGTCAAAACTTTACGAGTACGACCCTTAGAGTTAACCATTCAGAATAACTTCACTACTCGTGTGCACGATGCACAACTAGAAGCTCTAAAGCCAGAGAACATTCAAGTAGAATCCTTGCGAGGATTAGAAAAACAATTGGAAGAGAACAAAGATGGCACATGGTAATTCATGGGAGAATCTAGATTTCGTACTTTGGCGGATTGCGAGGCTTAGTGCTGGATGAGGCACACAAGTCAAAATATTCCATACGTCCAGGATCTGATAAGATGTATCAGCATGTAAAGGAATATTACTAGTGGCCTAATCTCAAGAGAGATATTGCGACCTATGTTGAGAAATGCCTAACGTGTGAAAAGGTCAAGGCCGATTATCAAAAGCCGTCTGGCTTATTACAGCAACTGAGATTCCCGTTTGGAAATGGGAACAAATATCAAAGGGATTTCGTTACAGGACTCCCATAGACCTCTCGAGGTCATTACATGATATCGGTTATCATTGATCGATTAACCAAGTCGGCTCACTTCTGACCCATTCGTGAAAAAGACAGTATTGAGAAGTTAGCTGAGCTTCATCTTAACAAGATTGTGGCACGTCAAGGAGTGCCTATTCCAATAATCTCGAATCGCGATGGTCGCTTTGTTTCAAGAATATGGAAATCATTTCAGGAATCGCTTGGATCTCGTTTGGATCAAAGCACATCATTTCATCCGCAAACCGATGGACGAAGCGAACAAACCATCCAAACATTGGAGGACATGCTTGGCGCCTGTGTGATGGATTTGGGCGGAAACTGGGATACTCATTTACCTCTGGTGGAGTTTTCCTATAATAACAGTTATCACACAAGCATCAAAAGCCGCCCATTCGAAGCACTATACGGACGGAAGTGCCGATCACCGCTGTGTTGGGCGGAAGTCGGAGACAAACAACTCGTTGGCCCTGAACTAGTCCAAGATACTACTGACAAGATAGAAAAAATACGAGACCGTATCAAAGCGGCTCGTGACAGACAAAAGAAGTACGCGGACGAAAAACATAAACCATTCTCCTTCGAGGTCGGAGACAAAGCCTTACTGAAAGTCTCACCTTGGAAAGGCGTAGCTAGATTCGGGAAGCGCGGGAAACTAAACCCGAGATACATTGGGCCATTTGAGATTCTGGAAAGGATCGGTACCGTCGCGTGCAAGTTGAAAATGCCAGAAGAACTCAGTAACATACATGACACATTTCATGTGTCGAACCTCAGGAAAAGTCCGACCGTTGACACAGTTATCATTCCAGCGGATGAAATTCATGTAGACGACACACTCCAGTTTACAGAAGAACCCGTTGAGGTTATGGACCGGAAGGCCCACAAGACAAGGAGAAGTAATATCGAACTGATCAAGGTCCGCTGGAACTCACGTCACGGTTCTGAATATATCTAGGAACGTGAAGATCAGATCAAGACAAAGTATCCCCACCTGTTCGAGAAGATTCCTTCAACGGATTACTCAACGTGAATTTCGGGACGAAATTCTTTTTAACGGGGGGAGAATGTGACAAATGGCAATTAACCAGAAAATCCGTACAAACAAATCACTATTTTATTTACATAATCTCATGCATTTAGCGTAATTTAATTACGTAACAGTGTCGTTAATTGGATAACAAGGTTAGGACAAGGAAACAATGCTAAAACATATGTTGGTTTTCGCCACGTTGCGAACCCACGCAAACAATGTCCTAAAAGTGTTGGTAGAAAGTGCTGCGTGCACTATTCACGGTTACACTATTTCATGCCAGCAAACCGTGAAACTAGACTAAAACACTGAAAAACGACACTCGGATAACCTAACTGAGTCCATTTATATGAGAAAACATTATTGTGAAAACATGTCTTGCAAAGAAACAAGACTTTCCGGTATAACGCCCTAATCTCAAAAATGTCCGTTTCGGCTTAAAATATGGTATTTTAATGCGTCCGATCTTAAAACAAAGCATTTCCGGGACTTCGGAATATTGTCAACTGATGAAAAATATACTAAAACAATAAGATGATATCAACGGAATATTCATAATCACAAGTTCCGGCGTTACATCACTGTGTGCTAAACTAGTCCGTTAGCGATTCGACGAACTAGTAGACGACATTTTTGGTCATGAAACAAGCAAACGAAGA
>JARYGA010009756.1:0-25130 GCA_030545235.1 Helianthus tuberosus
AACCCCATTCGTATTTCTTGTCTTTATGCGTAAGGGTCGTTAGCGGTTGAGCTATCTTTGAGAAATTCTCGATGAATCGCCGATAATAGCCCGCTAAGCCCAAAAATTGTCGAACTTCAGTTGGGGTCTTGGGAGCTTCCCAATTCTTTATCGCTCCAATCTTGGATGGGTCTACATGAATGCCCTTCTCATTCACAATGTGACCAAGAAATTGTACTTCACGAATCCAAAATTCGCATTTCGAGAACTTTGCATAAAGTTTCTCTTTCTACAGTAACTCCAACATGGTCCTGAGGTGTTGCTCATGTTCTTCTTTGGTTCGTGAGTAGATCAGGATATCATCGATAAATACAATCACGAATTTATCGAGATATGGTTTGCATACGCGGTTCATCAGATCCATAAATACCGCTGGCGCATTCGTCAGTCCGAACGGCATCACAAGAAACTCGTAGTGCCCATAACGCGTTCGGAAGGCGGTCTTTGGCACGCTTTCTTCTTGGATTCTTAGCTGATGGTATCCAGATCGAATTTCGATCTTGGAATAGTAGCTTGATCCTTGCAACTGATCAAATAAGTCATCAATCCTCGGTAGTGGATACCGATTCTTGATCGTGAGCTTGTTCAGTTCCCTGTAATCAATACACATCCGTAGTGTTCCATCCTTCTTCTTCTTCATGAACAATGCTGGAGCTCCCCAGGGTGAGAAGCTTGGCCTTATAAATCCTTTATCCAACAAATCCTGAAGTTGTGTAGACAATTCTTGCATTTCGGATGGCGCAAGTCGATAGGGAGCCTTGGCTACAGGAGCGGCTCCTGGAACCAAGTCTATACGGAATTCGACTTGTCGTTGCGGAGGTAGTCCTGGCAGATCTTCGGGAAAAACATCAGGAAATTCCTTCACCACAGGAATGTCTTCGAGTTTCGGCTCCTCAGCCTTCTTATCTACAACGTGTGCTAGGAAGGCAACACATCCTTTCCTTAAGCACTTCTGTGCCTTCATACAACTGATGATTCGCAGAGGCGTGTCTCGCTTTTCTCCCTGCATGATGAGAGTTTCACCATTCGCTAAAGGGATGCGAATGATTTTCTCATGACAAATAACCTCAGCTTTATTCTTGGACAACCAGTCCATTCCGACTACTACATCGAAGCTACCCAATTAAATAGGTAAGAGGTCGATGCTAAATCTTCGTTCGCCAAGTTCTAGTGTGCAGCCTCTAACAACTTCGCCCGATTCCACAAGTTTACCGTTGGATAGTTCTATGGAATAAGGAATTTCTAATCTACTAGATTCTATTCCAAGTATGCGTTTAAATTCCATAGACATGAAGCTATAATCGGCGCCAGTGTCGAATAATATGGATGCAAAGTGATTGTTAATGAGAAACGTACCGGTGACCACATTAGGGTCCTCGCGTGCGTTCTTTGCTCCAATCACAAATGCTCGAACCTGAGCATTGTTTCCCCCTGGGCAGTCCTTCATGAAATTATCATTGCTTCCACATCTGAAGCATCCTTGGTTTCGCCCCTTCCCGTTACCATTCTTGTTTCCAGCACCATTTCCATTCCGGTTCTTTCCTTCAGTTCATCCCAAGTTAGGCCATAAGCGGCATCATCGCCCAAGGTTTGGACTTGCAAGTTCCACCAAGTTAGAGCTTCATCGACAAACAGCCCAGTAGCGAAGGTGACTTGCTGATTCGCGGTACACTTGCTCATGCGGATAGTAGCTTCAGTCTTCTCCGTCCAGCGTACAAATGCTACTGCACCTCCTGTGCCATCAGAGTTCATCGGCCTGCAGTCGAGGAACTGCTTGAAAGTGCAGCCTGGAATTGATTCAACCAATTCACATGTGAGCAATCGAAGAAATAATGAAACAAGGACCGTTCATAAATTTCTCCATGCTTAGTAAATCGTCTTAAGGTTACCTTGAGCTGCGTTTCCTCCAGACGAATCTCCATGCCCGTTACGTCTAGCATTGCTTGGTCCTCCACTGTCTTGAGTACGGTTCGCCTCATACTGGGCGATAGCAGCGGAGATCCTTTCTTCCAGTAGGGCGTTCAGCTCTTTAGCAGTTCTTGGCAGTGGGGGAGGAGGAGGTTGATCATCATTACGAGCATTCACAGCTTTCCTGGGTGCCATGTTCTGACAGAACATAACACAACAGGGTTAAACATTTGTTCGATATCGTCACACTAGACAGTAGTAGCATATATATTCACAGGTATATACCACATAAGTGACATCAAACAATTTTTTTTACTCTAGCTGAGTACTTAGTAGACTTGCACTGAGGGAATCTATACGTGACAAGACTTGTTGTGGTTTCTGTGCACTGACTTCCATAATTATGTATGCATCCATAATTACGTAACTCCTTGCACAGTCCACACAGTTCGTTTCATCCCTGTATCTCTTCCTTCAGATAGGCCATTGCTTTCAGCTAAAGTCACGTATACTTGTGACATTCTACTTCTAGCACGTGTATATGTCAATTATCACACATAATTGCAAGTAATTTCTAGTCAGCGACAAGTGCTACTCAAGTGCACTCTAAGTCTCGTAGTGTCCTTTCTAGACTCATGTGGACAGTTTCAGGTAGTGCATGTCGCGGGACGTTTTATGCAATGAAAACTCTTTGAAAAATTGTTTTCGTGAGAGGATCCTAGAGATTGTAGACTAGACTCGAGAAGGAATCCTGGTTCACTACAATCGCAACTCTGATACCAATCTGTCACACCCCTTTCTACGGCGGAAGCACGAGGTGTGATCAAGAAAGGTTCTCATTGCATACGAAAGGTAAACATACTACATGCTCAAAAATGACTTCAAACATTAGATTACTGAAAGCATATGTCAAGTGTTTACAACACGAGATAGCATATTGTCTTAAAAGTTACAACTTTATTTAATGATAAACATAGCGACATCCACGAGCATGAGTAAGACCACGCGCACATTCATCCTAGTTACCTGAAATACATGTGAGTTTTGGAAAAACGTCAACATAATGTTGGTGTGAATTCATGCAGTTTTTGTATTTCACGTTTGTATACTTTGTACGAAAACATAGTTTGTGTAATGTATAAATCAAGTTTTCATATATAAATCAAGTATTCATGTGTACACCACATACTCATGTATAATTCAAGTTTTTCTTGAGTACCCCACGTACTCAAGTATAATTCCCGTTTTTCTTGAGTACCCCATGTACTCAAGTATAATTCAAGTTTTCTTGAGTACCCCACGTACTTCAAGTATAAATCAAGTTTTAGTATGGTATGAATTTTATGTAAATAAAGTATTCCTGTAAGTATCAGGACTGTTAATGGGTTGCAAAGCCATTAACATGTGACACGACATAGGAAGTCACCAAAGCTTAGGCATTTTCTAGTTGGCATATTCTGAGACACAAAAGCACTACTCGATACTCGCCCTCACCGAGAGTGTGGCTGCCCGGCACCCGTTAGATCTAACCTTTTGTTCTGCGGTCTAGGTATATAGTTGATTAATGGTGCTTATGTACCCTATTCGTGACACGATTTCTCGTATCATTTCTCATAACGCATCATACTTGGTACTCGTCCTCACCAAGTGCGCTTCTTGTATTCTTATATCTCGTCACACTTGGTACTCGTTCTCACCAAGTGTGCTTCTTGTTATCATACCATTTGTAAACATAGTAATAATTGTAACATGTATTTCACCCCCGAAGTTATAAAACTGAAAGCAGTTAAAAGAAAAGGGGGAGCATGAACTCACAACTTTGCGTTCCTTGCGTCGTAAACTTCACCGGATTTGCTTAGTTAACGTCATGACCTATACGCATTTTCTTAACGTTAGTCACTAGACTTGCGTCGCATAAGTACAGTCACTCTCTTTTGTATTTGTATTGTTGTGTTAAAAATATTTTATATTTTTAACTAAGTATCTTACTTATATTTTTTCTCAAAATTAATATAAGTATCTCGTGTTTTGCACTTTGCACCCGAATTATGTATCTTGAATCTTGTATGTTGTATGTGTATTTTTATGTTTATACTTCTCAAGAGTATTTAGTGTATTTTTAAGTCTTAATACACTAGCACGTATAACACATACTATATACACTTAGCACAAAAGTTGGTGATCAAATAATATATATTTTTCTCTCAAAAATATATATACTTAATATCCATTTTTATTCTTGAAGAAATCCTTATTTCTTATCACCAAAAATTAGGGAAACCTTGGTAATATTTTTAAATACATTTTTAGGGAATAAGTTGCTCATAAACTTATATTTTTCTAAGTGTCAAAATTTATAAAAATTTTGACAGAGTTTCCCCTAAAAATGGAGGTTTCCCATGTTTTCAAAACATGTGTTTATTTTCTTTTAAATCATCAGCAATATCAACAACACAATCTTTATTTATCAAACTTGTCAAAACAAGCATATACCACAACTTATGAACTTGAAAGTTTGTAAAAATATGTAGTAAGTTACTAACATATTTAGTGGGTCTCGTTATCTTTAGAAATAAGTTTAGTTTCTTAAAAACTTTATTTTTAAAGATCTTGAAGTTTCACAACTTCTAGTCATGATTTACCAAACATATTTCTTGTTAAATTTTTCTTGTGACACAAGTGTTTACACACTTGTTTATTCACTAAAATGCTTTTAGTTTGTGTAAGGTCCGGGTTTTAACAAAACTAGCATTTTCCGCTTGGTTCTTCCGAAAAACCACTTGTAGATCTTTAGATCTACATGTTTAGAGTCTTATTTTACAAGAAAATTTACTTTTACTCAAGTTTCATGTTCATGGTGGATGGTTTCATCATCTTTCACATTTCTAACACTAACATACTACTAGTTCATGTTCTTGAACATGATCTAGTATGTCTAGATGATGATCCATCCCACTTTTAGTAACAAACAACATCAAATAATCACAACTAGACAAGATTCACATGATTTACCCATATATCCTTTCTTTATCCACCATTTATCACTTTATGTTCAAGACTTAGCTTATGTTCATTAGAGTTTTCATCATTTAATCATTCTATCATCTATTAACCACTAAATACAAGATCAAAATGATTTTTTAGAGCACTTACTACTAGCACAAGGCTAGGGGAGTTCAAGAGAAGAAAACGAGTGGATAAAAGCAAACGGTTGAGGTTCTTCAACTTCCGAAAGCTCTACACCTCGTTAGGCACCTTCTTGCACCTTTAAGTGATCTTGGAATGGGGAATCAATGGATGAAAGTGATGGTGGAGGTGGGTGTTGGGTTCGGCCGCAAGCAAGAAGAAAGAAAGGAGAAGAAATGGTGTTGAATGTAATGAACTCATGTGCTTGTGGTTATTCTTATAATCCATCCTTCCATGTTTTCCTTTGGGTAATATGCTTAATAAAGAGAAGACAAGATCCCATTTTTAAATAAAAGATAATCTCATGGTGGGGGCCATGTTTCCTAACCGATCATTGGGGGGGGGGGTGTTAGTTTGATTTCAATTGGTATTTACAAGTTCTTGTTAGTTATAAACCAAGTATTAGTTAGGGTATGGGAGTACTAGTTGTTATATTGTGTGTTATGATGTTTAGGGACCATAACTAGCTTGGTAATGTTAAAATAATGTCTCTACTAATATTTTCATGTTCCGGGTAATGTCCGGTTGTTTGGTTAGATACCGGTTCGTTAAAGTGCTAAATTGCACCTTTTAGGGTCTTTTAAGTACCCTTTTGTAATACTTTCAATCCCCGACACTTAGGGAAGTATTCTGGATGACAAAACTTAGTTTCTGCATAATATTCATATGTTTAAATGCTGATTTATTGATGAATTATATAAATTTTGCACTTAAAGTGCGTTTCGGGTGCTTTTTAGTGCTTATTTTTGCTTCCGTAAGGTATATATGTAAACCCTTGTATATATTCTCGGGTTTTAATGTATTCTTGTTGTTGGACCTACACCTGGGCTCCAATTTTATGGTCTGACTGCTTTCTGCAGTTCTGTTGACACAGTGTGTCTTACCGGTGAGTTTACTAGTATTTCTGACACAACGCTCTCGTTTATGCATAAAGCAATATTTTGTAGTATACAACATGCATGAATTCACTTGTTTAGCATGTGTTCAGACATTGCTGACAATTAAGCACATAATTGCAGTCATTAAACAATAATTAAAGTGTACGGAAATTACCGATTTCGTGCCAGTTGTCACATTTGTGATCTGTGAAGATTGTACATCGAGTACCATATAAATAGTGTCGCCAGATCTTTAAAGTGAATACCATCGCGCCTTCAACTGTCTTGATGCGTAAGCGATGACTTTTTGGCGTTGCATGAGCACGCAACCCAAACCTTGACGCGGAGCGTCGCACTATACCACGAAGTCTTCAGTGCATTCGGGTAAGGATAGTATCGGTGCATCGCATAGCTTATTTTTGAGCAGTTGGAAGGCTTCTTCCTGCTTATTACCCCAGTCGTACTTCTTTTCTTTCTGCCTAAGGGTAGTCAGCGGTTGAGCTATCTTGGAGAAATTCTCGATAAATCGCCGGTAAAAGCCCGCTAAGCCCAAAAATTGTCGAACTTCAGTTGGGGTTTTGGGGGCTTCCCAATTCTTTATTGCTTCAATCTTGGCTGGGTCTACATGAATGCCCTTCTCGTTCACAACGTGACCAAGGAATTGTACTTCGCGAATCCAGAATTCGCATTTTGAGAACTTTGCATAAAGTTTCTCTTTTTTCAGTAGTTCTAAAATGGTCCTGAGGTGTTGCTCGTGCTCTTCTCTCGTTCGTGAGTAAATCAGGATATCATCGATAAATACAATCACGAAATTATCGAGATATGGTTTGCAAATGCGGTTCATCAGATTTATAAATACTGCTGGCGCGTTCGTCAGTCCGAACGGCATCACAAGGAATTCGTAATGCCCATAACATGTTCGGAATGCAGTCTTTAGTATGCTTTCCTCTTGGATTCTTAACTGATGGTATCCCGATCGAAGGTCGATCGTGGAATAGTAGCTCGATCCTTGCAACTGATCAAATAAGTCATCAATCCTCGGTAGTGGGTACCGATTCTTGACAGTGAGCTTGTTCAACTCTCTATAGTCGATACACATCAGCAGAGTTCCATCCTTCTTCTTCACGAACAATACTGGACCTCCCCAAGGCAAGAAGCTTGGCCTTATGAATCCTTTATCCAACAACTCCTGAAGTTGTGTAGATAATTCTTGCATCTCGGATGGTGCAAGCCGATAGGGTGCCTTAGCTACAGGAGCGGCTCCTGGGACCAAGTCTATATGGAATTTGACTTGCCGTTGCAGAGGTAGTCCTGGCAGATCTTCGGGAAAAACATCAGGGAATTCCTTCACCACAGGAATGTTTTCGAGTTTCGGCTCCTCAGTATTCTTATCTATGACGTGCGCCAGGAAGGCAACACATCCTTTCCTTAAGCACTTCTGCGCCTTCATACAACTGATGATTCGCAGAGGTGCGTCTCGTTTTTCTCCATGCACGATGAGAGTTTCATCATTCGCCAGAGGGATGCAAATGATTTTCTCGTGACAAATAACTTCAGCCTTGTTCTTGGACAACCAGTCCATTCCGACCACTACATCGAAGCTACCCAATTGAATAGGTAGGAGGTCGATGCTAAATCTTCGCTCACCAAGTTCTAATGTGAAACCCCTGACAAATTCGCCCGATTCAACAAGTTTACCATTGGCTAGTTCTATGGAATAAGGAATATCTAATCTACTAGATTCTATTCCAAGCATACTTTTAAATTCCACAGACATGAAGCTATAATCGGCACCAGTGTCAAATAGTATGGATGCAAAGTGATTTTTAATGAGAAACGTACCGGTGACCACATTGGGGTTCTCGCGTGCGTTCTTAGCTCCAATCACGAATGCTCGAGCCTGAGCATTGTTCTTCCTTGGGCAGTCTTTCTTGAAATGGTCCTTGCTTCCACAACCAAAGCATCCTTGGTTCTGCCCAGCTCCATTACCATATCGGTTACTATTACCATTGCCATTGTCATTTCCCCCACTGTTTCCATTACCAGCACCGTTACGGTTTCCATTCCCGTTCCTATTATCACTTCCATTCCTATTAGTGCCTCCGTTTCCTCTTCCCCAACAATCTTCTGTTTGATGACCCAACCTACCACATTTGTCGCATCTTGGAATGCGACAAGATCCATCATGATGATACCTACATTTTTGGCATTTAGGCAGGGTGCCTTGGTACCTTCTAGCTATAGTATCATTTGCTGCTGCAAAGGTTTTCGCTTCCTTAGGTGCGTTAGTATCACGCTTCTTATTGTTTGAACCCTTATTGTTGCTACGGGTTGCCTGATTCAGACTTGGATGTTTCCTTTTCTTGTCACCGGACGACTCAGCATGCGTCTCGGTCTTCTCAGTAGGGTTCAGTGATAACTTCTTCATACGAACAGCATCTTCAGTAAGGCTGACAGCCAGAGTTACAGCCTGAGTGATCGTTTCAAGTTTAGCCAAAGTTACCATCTTGCGAAACTCTGGAGCCAATCCCCAGATGTAGCGCTCAACGCGCTTAAATTCGGGAGTCACCATATAGGGGATCACTCTTGACAAATCGTGGAACCTTCGGGTATAACCAGTAATGTCTACACCTTCCATGGTCAAGTGCCAGAACTCAGTCTCCAACCTTTGGAGTTCAGCACGAGAGAAATACTTCTCTCTCATTCATTCCTGTAGCTCATCCCACGTCATGCCGTACACAGCATCATCACCCAGAGTCTGGACTTGCAAATTCCACCAAGTCAAAGCTTCATCAATAAATAACCCCGTAACAAAAGTGACTTGCTAATCCGTGGTACACTTGCTCATACGGATGGTGGAATCAGTCTTCTCCGTCCAGCGTACAAATGCCACTGCACCTCCAGTGCCATCGTAGTTCAGTGGTTTGCATTCGAGAAACTGCTTGAAGGTGCAGCCTTGAGTTGTGTTTCCTCCAGATGAATCTCCCTGCCCATTACGTCTAGCATTGCTTGGTCCTCCACTTTGTTCGGTGTGGTTCGCCTCGTATTGGGCGATAGCTGCGGAGATCCTTTCTTCCGGTAGGGCGTTCAGTTCTTCAGTAGTCCTCGGCAGGAGAGGAGGAGGGGGTTGATCGGAATCTTGATTGTTCACAGCTCTACTAGGTGCCATGTTCTATCAGAACACAACACAACAGGGTTAGACATTTGTTTGATATCGTCACACGAGACAGTTGTAGTATACACAGGCATATACCCACATAAGTGACATCAAACAATCCGCCAAACGTATAAATCAATTCATACAGCAACAAGCATGCATAAATAGATAAATACCGATGTGTCATAAGATATTCACCGAGTCTTTATACATACCAGGACAACTTGTTACATCATTCTTTACGAAGTAAACAAAATGCATAAGGGTTACATCACCCCATAGTACAAGTTTAATATATGTAAAGGACAAAATATCTTTCTTCACATCGGCGGTTCTTGTCTTTATACCCTAAATTATTACTCCAACAGAGTATTTAATAGGTTGGGGGAGGGTGGGGTGTTCACGTTTGCCCTTTTTCTTACACTGAAGGAATCTCGTTTGATACGTGACAAGACTTGATGTGGTTTCTGTGCAATGAATTCCATAATTATGTATGCATCCATAATTACGTAATTCCTTGCACAGTCCGCACAGTTCGTTTCATCATCGGATCACTTCCTTCAGATAGGCCACTGCTTTGAGGCGAGGACATGAGTACCTGAGATATTCTATTTCTAGTATATGTATATATCAATTATTACACGTAGTGGCAAGTAATTCTTAGTCAAAGATAAGTGCTACTCCAGTGCACCCTAAGTCTCGTAGTGTCCTTACTTGGCTCTTTGAAAAACTGTTTCAGGCAGTGGATGTCGCGAAAAGTTTTATGCAATGAAAACTTTTTGAAAAAATTATTTTCGTGAAAGGATCCTAAAGATTGTAGTCTAGACTCGAGAAGGAATCCTGGTTCACTACAATCGCAGCTCTAATACCAATCTGTCACACCCCTTTCTAAGGCGGAAGCACGAGGTGTGATCTTGAAAGGTTCTCATTGCATACGAATGGTTAAGTGTTTACATCACAAGACAGCATATTGTCTGAAAAGTTTACAACTTTATTTAAAAGGCGAACATAAAGGTTTGGTCCTTATCACCACACGGAGTGGGACATAACAACCAAACCCAGCAAAACGGGCACCGGAGCCTTGATACAACATAGCTACTAACATAAACAACATCCAAGAGCAAGAGTAAGACCGCGCGCACATCCACTTTAGTTACCTGAAATACATGCGAGTTTTGGAAAATCGTCAACATAATGTTGGTGTGAGTTCATGAAGTTGTTGTAATAAATGTTGTATACTTGTATGAAAACATTGTAAGTATTTTTTTTAGTCGCATCCGAAACTGTGTCCTGTAATTGTAAGGAATACGAGATCACTAGTGGTTTGCAAGGCCACTAACATGTGTAACGACATAGGAAGCATCCAAACCATAGGCATTTTTAGTTGTCGATTCATGACTAGAGACACAAAAGCACTCCAGGTAGCACGTGGCCCAGAGTGTGGCTGCCTAAAACCCATTAGATCTAACCTTTTGTTCTGCAGTCTAGGTATATTGTTGATTAATGGTGCTTATGGCACCCTATTCTTCACATGATCTATAGTATCATTCCTTAGTTTTGTATTCATCATACCATTTGTAAACATTGTAAAACTTGTAACATGTATTTCACCCCCGAAGTTATAAAAACTGAAAACAGTTAAAAGAAAAGGGGGACATGAACTCACAACTTTGCGTATCCTGCACCGTAAACTTCACCGGTTGTTTTTATAGCGTCGTGACCTATACGTGTTTTATTAACGTTAGTCACTAGACTTGTATCGCACAAGTACAAGTCACCATCTTTTATGTATGTGTTCTTTGTTATTAAAAATAATTTTATATTTTTAACTATGTGTCTTACTTATATTATTTTCCCAAAAATAAATACAAGTATCTTGTATTTTTCACCCGAGTTATATATTTTCGTCCAACCAGACATTTTAAGTTCGTAACTTGTCCAAGTTACATAATCTTTTAAGAAATATATTTTCATAAATAGATGTTCTTGTATTTGTCTAAGCATGTTGTATGTGTATTTTTGTATTTTCACTCCTTAGGAGTGTTTAGTGTATTTTCAAGTCCTAATACACTATTACATATAATACATATCACATACACTTAGCACAAAATTTGGTGATCAATAAATATGTATATATTTTCCTCAAAAATATTCATACTTAATATCAATTTTTATCTTGAAGAAATCATCATTTCTAAACTTGAAATTTACAAAAATTAGGGAAACCTTGGTAATTATTTTTAGGTAAGTTTTTAGAGAACAAGTTTCTCCAAAACTTATATTTTTCTAAGTGTCAAAATTTTATAAAACTTTTGACATGGTTTCCCCTAAAATTGGAGGTTTCCCATGTTTTCAAAACATGCGTTTATTTTCTTTTAAAATCATCACAAACAATCAACAACTCATTCAACACTTACCAAGTGCCAAAATCAAGTAATTTTACCTAACAACATGAACTTGAACTTTCATAAAAACTTGTAGTATCTAGGTAGTGTGTTTAGTAGGTTTAGTTACCCTTTATAAAGTGGTTATTTGTTTGTAAATCTCGTTCTTGTAAAGTTTAGTCTTTTACAACTTACTAGATGTTTTTTTCCAAAAATCATTCTTTTGAATTTTTCTTGTAAACAATGTATTCTTATACTTGTTTCATCACTAGGAACATGGTTGGTTTCTTTAAAAACAATGTTTATGTAAATCTTGTGATTTAACTTAGTTTTCTTGGAAAACTATTTTGGAAATCATCTACTTACAAGACTTGTATTTTGTTTAAATCATCTTTACATATGAAAACAAATTTCATCATTCAAGTTCATGTATACAAAGTATAATC
This sequence comes from Helianthus tuberosus, assembly GCA_030545235.1. NCBI lineage: Eukaryota > Viridiplantae > Streptophyta > Magnoliopsida > Asterales > Asteraceae > Helianthus > Helianthus tuberosus. The sequence continues at coordinate 11,999 of JARYGA010009756.1, forward strand.
ATCTTGGTCTTTCACAAGATCATCACCTTAACTTACTAGATCATGTGTTAAATCACAATCTAGTAGGTTTCATATGATGTCTAACATTACTAACACAAATCATCAACCATCAAGAAGCAAATCAACACAATCAACATGTATTCTTATGTTATTAAGCTTATGTTAAAGATTCATGATCATGTTCTTTAGTGTTCTTCAAGATTAACAATTGTTCATCATCTTTTAACCATCAAAATATGAAGTAAAAACAAGTTACAAGGAGCTTACTACTAGCACAAGGGCTAGGGAAGAACACTAGAAGTTGAAGATGACAAATGTGTTGGATAAAAGCAAATGGGAGAGGTCCTTCAAGATCCAAGACCACCAAGCTTCATTAGACACCTTCTAGCACCTTGAAATGAACTTGGATTGGATGAGAGTGAGATGAAGATGATGATGGTGTGTGGTTGTGGGTTCAGCCGAGAGTGAATCAAGGGAGGGAGAGAGAGTGTGGTTGAAATGTGGGTGTAAGTTATGAGGGTCTTGATCTCCTATGTTCATCTTATATCCATGTTTAGTCTTTAACCATAGGGTATTATGCTTCATAAGTACATAACAAGATTTTTAAGTGAATCAAGCAAGATCACACAAGATCAAGGGTGGGGTCACCTTGGTGACCGTCCACCATGGGGGGGGGGGGTATTGGTTGGAGTTTAATGGGTAGTTAGATTAAATAGTTAGATCTTAATTGTATTGATTAGTGTTTATGCATATTATGTGTTATATAGTGTTTTAGGGTGTTCGGGGATCATAACTAGTTCAGAAACATTAAAACAATGCTTCTAGTATAATTTGATGTTTCGGGTAGTGTCCGGTTATTCGGTTAGATACCGGTTCGTTAAAGTGCTAAATTGCACCGTTTAGTGTCCTTTATGTGCCCTTTCGTGACACTTTCAATTCCCGACACTTCTTAAGTTAATTTGGACCATAAAACATAAATTTTGCATGATATTTCAGTGTTAAAATGCTGATTAGAGCTGAATGATTGCTGAAATATGTAAAATTCAGCATTTAAAGTGTGTTTCGGGTGCTTTTTTAGTGCATATTTTAGCTTCCAGGAAGTCTATATGTTAACCCTTGTATCCATACTTGGGTTTTAGTGTATTTTAGACGTTGGACCTACTCCTAGGCCCTAATTACATTATATGACTGCTTTCTGCAGAGTTGCTGACACAGTGTGTCTTACCGGTGAGTTTACTAGTCTTTCTGACGCAACACTAACAGTAATGCATAAAGCAATATTTGAAGTATAAAACGTGCATGAATTCACATGTATAGCATGAAATCAGACAATGTTGACATTTAAGCACATAATTGCAGATATTAAATAATAATTGAATTGTACGGAAGTTACCGGTTTTGTGCCAGTTGTCACATTGTTCCTTCTTCAGGAGTTCCATTGTCAGACGAAGGTGTTGTTCGTGATCGGCTCGAGATTTAGAATAAATAAGAATATCGTCAATGAACACAATGATGAACTTGTCTAAATAAGGTTTACAAACCCTATTCATTAAGTCCATTAAAACAGCTGGAGCATTCGTCAAACCAAAAGGCATGACAGTGAACTCGTAGTGACCATATCTCGTGTGGAAAGCAGTTTTGGGAATATCTTCTTCGAGTACACGAAGCTGACGATACCCAGAACACAAATTGATCTTGGAAAAATATGTAGCACCTTACAACTGATTAAAGAGATCATCAATTCGTGGTAGGGGATATCGATTCTTGATGGTGAGTTTATTGAGCTCATAGTAATCGATACACATACGGAAAGATCCATCTTTCTTTTTCACAAATAGGACAGGAATGCCCCAAGGTGAATAACTCGGATGGATGAATCCTTTGTCAGATAACTCTTGAAGTTGTTTCGATAATTCTTGCATCTCAGACGGTGCAAGATGATAAGGTGCTTTAGCAATTGGGTTAGCATTAGGTACAAGATCAATATGAAACTCGACTTGACGAACTGGAGGTAAACCAGGCAGCTCATCAGGAAACACCTCTGGATAATCTCGAACAATCGGAATATCTTGAATACTTTTGTTCTTGCCTTTCTCCTCTACGACATGTGCCAGAAAGGCCACATAACCTTTTCGTAGGTATCTTTGGGCTTTAGTACACGACATGAGTTTCAAACCATTCGAAGGTTTCTCGCCACGAACTTCTAGAACTTTACCAGACAAAAGAGGAATACGAACAATCTTATCGAAACAAACCACCTCAGCATGATGTTTGGTTAACTAGTCCATTCCTACGATAATATCGAAGCTTCCAAGTTGAATTGGTGTGAGGTCAATAGGAAAAAGATGGTTATCAAGGTTCAATTGACAATTGCGAATGACAGAATCGAGCACAAGAGGTTCACCGGTAGCAACTTCGATAGATAAGGGCTTCCTTAGTTTAGTTCTAGGCATTGCAAGTAAAGGCTCAAAAGCTAATGATACAAAACTTCTATCAGCACCAGAATCGAAAAGAACAGATGCAGGTTGATGGTTAATAAGGAACGTACCGTTAACGACTTCGTTATCAGCACGGGCCTCGTTAGCATTTATGTTGTATGCTCGTCCACGAGTGGGATTGGCATTGGCGTTCGCAAGCTTCGGACAGTTGTTCCTAAAGTGACCCATTTCACCACAATTAAAACATGAACCAGGTGGGAATGGAGGCCTAGCAGTGTTTCCCTGAGCTTGTACTGGGTTATGTGCAGCTTGGTTAGGAACAGCTCGACAAATATTGGTCGTCTGGCCAAGTCTCCCACATGATGTACACTATTTACATACTTGCTGAGCCACATAATGACCATTGCACCGATTATAGTAAGGTGTAGTACAAGCATAAGGCTTCCTCGTAGGAGGTTGCGCTGGTTGGTTCTAAGTGTTTGGGTTGGATGGTGTGGTAACAGCAAAGTTCTGGGAAGCCTTACGCTTCCTTGACCTCCTTGATGACTCTCCTTTCTTTTTTCCTTTTCCCTTGTCTTGAGTGGTGCCGGTTGACTATTTCTTATCACCCTTGTGGGTTACTTTACCCTTTCTGACCTGAGACTCAGTCAGGGTTGCAGCCAACTCGATGGTCTGATGTACAGTGGTAGGGTTGTTATCAGTAACTTTGTCTTGCACAGAGTCAGGAAAACCATCGATGTACCTCTCAATCGCTTTTTCCAACGGGGTAACCATAGTAGGACACAGTAAACTCAGCTCCTCATAACGATCCATATATTCACGGTGTTCTCCCCCATCCTGTTTAAGATCATCAAACTCCCACTCCAATGCCCTTATTTCATGACGGGGGCAGAACTCCCTCATCATGAGAGCCCGAAGCTCTTCCCAAGTCTGTGCCATTGCCACATCGGCACCCCTATCTCTCATCACCCTGTTCCACCATGTTAGAGCACGTTTCTCGAAAACACTAGATGCGAACTCGACCTTTTGCTCATTCAGACATTGAACATGTCTAAATGTGCTTTCCAGACTCTCGAACCATTGTAGGAGCGCAGTTTCTCCTTGAGACCCAGATAATTTCAGTGGTTTAGCCGAATTAAACGTCTTAAAAATGCACTGAGCATTGTTATTGTTGTTATTGTTATTCGCTTGATTGATCTGAGTTATGAGGTTCGGAATCACAGCAGCAATCTGCTGAGCGACTAGGGCTGTGAGTGCAGCATCATGTGTTTGATCGCGTCTAGGAGGCATATTCTAAAAAGAACAAGGAAACATGAGAAACGAGTGAGATTGACATTTGGATAAACAAAAGAGGTATTGAAAATATCTACGAAGTATAAGGAAGGTGATCATTTGTTCGTTACCTCGAACAAACAAACGACGCACAGTGACTAATCAAAGTAAAGGGTCAATATAATGTATCACGAAGACATGCTTTAGCCTATAAGTGGACACTCATCCCAAGAGTTCCCAGGTAAGAGTGACTGGTCCGATACTGCAGATTTGTACGAACAATCTAGCCTTAGACAAAAAACTCGGGATACAGGCACCCACCCTTCCAGATTGCACGTGTTCACATTATAAGGCCCAAACTATGACGAGATTTTGAAAACTTTGAAGGCAAAGCCTTAAAACAAATCATCTAAGAATAGATGATTGATTTTCAAAACGGATTTGTTATGGTGTTCTTATTGTGGTTGTCACCTAAAGATAGGTGACGGTATTGTTTTAGAATCTAAAAGCAAGTAAACTTGCGTTAGGGTCCTAGGAAGGTAATAGTCTAGGTCAAAGCATTACTAATAACCTAATTCCCTATAACCATGAGCTTTGATACCAACTCTTGGGTCACACCCCGACCGTGTTAAAACAACAAAACCGCGGCGGAAACGTCGGGTAGTGTCGTAACAGAATCATTGTTTCACAACACATAGATTAAAGTTTCGTTTTATTGAATTATTAAGTGTTTAACATTGTCTTAAAAGTAAAACAAACAAGTTCCACATATTGTCTTTCTTGTTATTAAGTCACTAAGGCCTCGTTCATTCCTATGTGAGCACGCATCATAATCATCAACAACATCATCAAACAACGGCACCTGAAACATATGTGAAAATAAAGTTAGCATAAAAATGTCGGCGAGCACATAGGTTTTGTGAGTGTGTCAAATTCATGGCTTGTATACATGTTGCAATACCTCGTACGACTACTAGAGTCGATAATTGAAAACTTTGTGTTGAAAAGAGTTTGGTTTTTCAATATGATTAACCAACTTAAAACAAGTTAGTTATAGTTATAAAACCCCGTTGCCATGAATCTTGACTAAAATATTTGTTTTTGTAAACTAAATTGTAAATTGTTCTTGTAATAAAACTCGTATGGTTTATATCGTTTAGTAAACATCGTTGCGTGTCATCGTTTGAAATCATTCGTCCAAGTGTACTAAGTAACGCCACGGAATGTAATATGATAAAAGAACTTATATATAAGAAATACCAGCGGCGTATCTACCATTATTTTATCACATTACACCCGTCCCGTTATCTATTCACATACAAAAAACCAATCGTTCAATTGTACTTGTTCTCAATCGTTCGAGTTATCGAAACCAATCGTTCAATTCGTTTAACTCGTTCTAATCGTTTGTGTTTTAATTGTGAAAACTAACTTTTGGTCGTCTCGTTGAACACATTCAAACCTGTGTGACTCGTCCATCGTTCAACTCGTATTAACAAACCACCAAAGGGTTAGTTAACATTCATCAGGTTTTGTCGTTACCCACATTACCCCATAACCATGGAATAGTCCGATAATGGGATTTGTCAGATCCTATGGTACCATAACATACTACTGGTCGGCTTGATTATAGTTAATGAATGTCATTCGATTTTCTTTAGACCAACGCCCCAACAAGTTCGTCCACATTATTGAAATCGTTGTGTTTAATATAAACCATAGTTATTTGTTTTGAAAACTAGAAATCGTTTAGCACATATGCAACACCCCAAAACAATTGAAAACAGTAAAATAGGGGAACTATGTACTCACTTGAGATTGCAAGGTATCCTCGATTTATGTGAACGAACAAGCTCGGGCAACTCAAGGAATTCAAGTGGCACCTAGTAATCGGATCACTATGTTAATAAATCGACACCTAAATCGGGAGATCGGGTAGAAAGAGGTCTCGTAAACCAAATGAGTATTGGAACTCATGTGATATGGTTTAACATAGCCTACATTTTGATTCGGAACCTATCCTAAGTGCTTACGACCCGTTATGACCCGTTAAGGTAGTCTATGCTACTTTAACGCGTCATTTGCACAAAAGTGCATTCGAATAGCCTAACTAGTCCTACGACAAGTATTATATGCCCTAACATGTTTAATGACATTGCATAATCAGTGTCAAAAATTAAGTTACATAGGCTTAAATTCAAATTATGTATGAAAAGGGTATTTTGGTCATTTTCCTAAGGCATATAAACTACTTATCATACAACTAATTAAACTAAGTGACCATAAGGTATAACCTCGGAAGGTTATTCCCTATACAACTATGGTCACAAAATATGTTTGGTCGGATCCTAATGATCGACCAAACGGGTCGGGTTCGAAAGTCTAAGCGGTTGTTTAGACCGCTTGACTTACGACCCTAAACAAGCACTAAACTAAAAGTGACGAGTTAAACATGTTTAACTAAGTTAGAAACTGATTTGATATCAAAACAAAGTGTTTTGATACCCGAAAATAGTTTCGTCGCAAAATGCACATAATCGTGCATTTTGACCGAAACTTTGACTCGTCACTTCAACTAGTCAAAGTGGTAATCAGTAGGTATAATCGCAAGGGAATATAACCATCGTGATTACGCTCACGTTGCAAAGTTCAATTGAACTTTGACTTGACCAATTAGTGGTCAAAACCGAAAGTCAAATGGAATGAGCAAAGAATGAGCAGAATTTGAGGGGTATTTATAGTGTTTTTGAAGCCTCGAGATCATCACAAGTGTCCCATGTGTTGTCATGATCTTAGGGTGGCTTAAACACTTGTTAAAAGCAGGTTAAATGGTGGCAAATTCGAGTTCTTAGTCATAAAAACATTGAATTTGGGGCTGCCACATAGTTGCTGATGCAGCAAACAAAGTTCTGTCGAAAACATGTTGTCGTGTCACGCGACCACAAAGGGACTGGGCAGTCGCGTAGCGCGACCCCCTACATCAGACTTTCAGAATATTACAACTTTGGCCCCTGCACACACTTTGGTGCATTTTTTATGCGTTTAACCCTCGTTAACCCATTTTCAAGGCTCTATAAGGATGTTAAAGCATAGGGGACTTGAAATATGTTTGGAAATATCACGGATGTCGGTTCGTTTGGTCGTACGGTCGCGTTATTTGATTAATTACGACGAACCTCGAACGGACGTGAAAACGATCCAAATTAAGCGACGAATGGTATTTTTGCATTCCTATCACTAAGATATAATTTTTTAGTGATTACAAAAATTTTTGGATGTCCGGATATGGTCAGAACGTAAGATATGCGCGTATATGCAAACTTACGCAGTTTTTGACGCTTTTAGTCCCTGTGATCAAATAAGTGCATTTTCGCATACCAAACCCCTAAAAACTTATTTCTAAGCTATGTTAAGGGTATTTAGGGTATGTTTAGCTTATAATCTTGTTCCGAAGTGTACGTTGTTATACGAATCGGCAGACTTTTGTAGTTTGTCGTAAATAGCCCCTGTGATCGAATAAACTTATTTTTGACACATCAAACCCTTCAAAACTTATTTCTAAGTTATGTAAAGTTTATTTATCGGGTAGAAAGAGGTCTCGTAAACCAAATGAGTATTGGAACTCATGTGATATGGTTTAACATAGCCTACATTTTGATTCGGAACCTATCCTAAGTGCTTACGACCCGTTATGACCCGTTAAGGTAGTCTATGCTACTTTAACGCGTCATTTGCGCAAAAGTGCATTCGAATAGCCTAACTAGTCCTACGACAAGTATTATATGCCCTAACATGTTTAATGACATTGCATAATCAGTGTCAAAAATTAAGTTACATAGGCTTAAATTCAAATTATGTATGAAAAGGGTATTTTGGTCATTTTCCTAAGGCATATAAACTACTTATCATACAACTAATTAAACTAAGTGACCATAAGGTATAACCTTGGAAGGTTATTCCCTATACAACTATGGTCACAAAATATGTTTGGTCGGATCCTAATGATCGACCAAACGGGTCGGGTTCGAAAGTCTAAACGGTTGTTTAGACCGCTTGACTTACGACCCTAAACAAGCACTAAACTAAAATTGACGAGTTAAACATGTTTAACTAAGTTAGAAACTGATTTGATATCAAAACAAAGTGTTTTGATACCCGAAAATAGTTTCGTCGCAAAATGCACATAATCGTGCATTTTGACCGAAACTTTGACTCGTCACTTCAACTAGTCAAAGTGGTAATCAGTAGGTATAATCGCAAGGGAATATAACCATCGTGATTACGCTCACGTTGCAAAGTTCAATTGAACTTTGACTTGACCAATTAGTGGTCAAAACCGAAAGTCAAATGGAATGAGCAAAGAATGAGCAGAATTTGAGGGGTATTTATAGTGTTTTTGAAGCCTCGAGATCATCACAAATGTCCCATGTGTTGTCATGATCTTAGGGTGGCTTAAACACTTGTTAAAAGCAGGTTAAATGGTGGCAAATTCGAGTTCTTAGTCATAAAAACATTGAATTTGGGGCTGCCACATAGTTGCTGATGCAGCAAACAAAGTTCTGTCGAAAACATGTTGTCGTGTCGCGTGACCACAAAGGGACTGGGCAGTCGCGTAGTGCGACCCCCTACATCAGACTTTCAGAATATTACAACTTTGGCCCCTGCACACACTTTGGTGCATTTTTGATGCGTTTAACCCTCGTTAACCCATTTTCAAGGCTCTACAAGGATGTTAAAGCATAGGGGACTTGAAATATGTTTGGAAATATCACGGATGTCGGTTCGTTTGGTCGTACGGTCGCGTTATTTGATTAATTACGACGAACCTCAAACGGACGCGAAAACGATCCAAATTAAGCGACGAATGGTATTTTTGCATTCCTATCACTAATATAAAAAATTTTAGTGATTACAAAAATTTTTGGATGTCCGGATATGGTCAGAACGTAAGATATGCGCGTATATGCAAACTTACGCAGTTTTTGACGCTTTTAGTCCCTGTGATCAAATAAGTGCATTTTCGCATACCAAACCCCTAAAAACTTATTTCTAAGCTATGTTAAGGGTATTTAGGGTATGTTTAGCTTATAATCTTGTTCCGGAGTGTACGTTGTTATACGAATCGGCAGACTTTTGTAGTTTGTCGTAAATAGCCCCTGTGATCGAATAAACTTGTTTTTGACACATCAAACCCTTCAAAACTTATTTCTAAGTTATGTAAAGTTTATTGATAATTGATATTGTTCTACATACAAAAATATTGAGACCAAAACACATTGTTTCATTGATAATTGATATTGTTCTACATCGTTCAGTGTTTACAGAGCAAAAATGTCACAGCGGCCCCTCAGCCTTCTTGTCAACAACATGCGCAAGGAATGAAATACCACTATTCCGTAAGCACTTTTATGCCTACAAACAATTGATAATCCGCATTGGTGTGTCGCGCTTCTCTCCATGTATTACAAGTGTCTCTTCGTTTGGGAGTGGTAGGCGTATGATCTTCTCATGGCACATGACTTCGGCTCGGTTATCGGATAACCAATCCATGCTAACCACTACGTCGAAACTACCCAACTCAACGGGTAAGAGATCGATACTGAATCTTCGTTCGCCAAGTTCTAAGGAGCATACCTTAGCAACTTCCCGGACTCGACAAGTTTACCGTTTGCCAATTCTATAGAGTAGGGCACATCTAACTTACTTGTTTCTATGCCCAGAATATTTTTAAAGTCCAAAAAAATAAAACTAAAATTGGCACCGGTGTCAAATAATATGGATGCGAAATGATTGTTGATGAGGAACGTACCAATGACCACATTAGGGTCTTGGCACGCATCCTTTGCTCTGATCACAAATGCCCTACCCTGAGCTGGGTTTACTTTAGGATAGTCTTTCTTGAAGTGATCTTTGCTTCCGCATAAAAAGCATCCTTGACCATGCCCATTTCCATTCCCATTCTTGTTACCATTTCCACTTCCTGATCCAGTATTATTTCCCGTTCCCCAACACGCTTCAGCACGGTAGCCATTCTTGCCACACTTGTCACATTTGACAACCCGACAATCGCCCAAGTGATGATATTTTCATCGCTCACACTTGGGTAAAGTACCAGCGTACTTCTTAGGACCAGTGTCGTTTGTGGCTACAAACGCTCTTGCATCCTTCTGCGGTTATTCTGTCTCATGTTGTTGTTATTGTTGGGGTTATTGTTGTTGTTGTTATTACCATGAGTTCCCTTCTTGAAGTTCGAGTACTTCCTCTTCCCACTGTTGGAAGACTCGACATGTGTTTCCTTCTTCTCATCACCTTTCTCTGAGAATGTATTCATCCTGACCCCGTCTTTAGTGAGACTCACGGCTATAGTCACAGCCTGAGTAATAGTCATGGGCTTAGCTGCAGTAACTAGACTCCGAATCTTGGGAGAAAGTCCCCAAATATAGCGCTCGATATGCTTGTATTCCGGTGTTACAAGATAAGGAATCACGCGAGACAGATCGTGAAACCTCTGCGTATAACCAATGATATCAGCTCCATTCATGGTAAGGTTCCAAAATTCATTCTCCAACTTCTGGAGTTCAGCACGAGAACAGTTCTTATCCCTCATACATTCCTTCAGTTCATCCCATGTCAACGCATAAGCAACGTTATCACCCAAAGTTTGCACTTGTAAGTTCCACCATGTAAGGGCCTCTTTGAGAAACAGGCTAGTGACGACAGTGAAATGCTGATCAGCGGTGCATCTGCTCATTCTGATGGTAGAATCCGTCTTCTCAGTCCATCGCATGAAAGCCACAGCACCGCCTGTGCCGTCATAATTAAGTGGCTTGCAGTCTAGAAACTGCTTAAACGTGCACCCTAAAATTGGACAAACGGATTATGAATAAGCAAACAGTGAAACGCACGAATAGATTTATAAAAGGAATTGGATGAGTTGAAATCAAATCAACGAAACCTTACCAGAGGTATTGTTTCCGCCAGAAGTACCGCCTTGTACCTGGCCGCCTGATCCGCCAGTGCCACCACTGTTCGCGGCACGCGACGCCTCGTACAGTGCTATGGCTTGCGTTATCCTTTCTTCTATTAGTGCATTCAGTTCTGCCTCAGTCGAAGGCATGGGTGGGGGTGGATTAACTCTCCGTGATCGTAGGTCTTCCTTAGTGGCATGATTCTTCCAAAGGAGAAATAGGATAAAGATTAGACGTTGATTGGGTTATTAAATATTTTTACTAGGTAAGAAAAAAATATTCATAACATTAATAGCAATATCACCAAGAAATATATCATGTGAGTAAATAAGTTAACATAAGCAATAAGACATGTCCAACCAGACCATTCGAATGCATATAAAAGATAACACCAAGTTTTTCATATATCAGTCAACCGGTTACATAATCGTTTGAAAGGAAACAAAATGGACCCGGGCTACATAACCCGGTCATACTAGTCTAGTACAAACTGTCACACCCTGCTAGTAGCGGAAGCGTATCGTGTGTGACGTAAGAAAGGTAATCATTGCATCCAAATGTATTTAACAACATGAACCAACAACGATGCCATAGTTATATAAATTCCAACGAATATTTACATATTTTCCCAAAAGTAGTTTCAAGTACCATACATGTTCACAACATTAGACATAACATAGTTCTCAGATTGTTTTACACCTCACAAAAGATAGTTTTAACATAAAACTTAGTAAGGTTTTGTTTCCTATATACCCATACGAAGTTGGGATATAGAAGACAAACCCTTCAAAAGTGGCAATCATTGTCATTTGTTTTCCCGAATCCCATAGTGAATCAATGGCTCAATACCTGTTTCCTGAAATACATGTAGTTTTAAAAAAAGTCAACAAAAGTTGAGTGAGTTCATGCAGTATTTGTTATCATATGAAATCTCGTAAATGCTATCTTGTAATCATGGTATGTTCTGATTCATTCATGGAGTCTATCAAGGATCTATCAGTGGGTAGCGAGCCCCCTGACATAATGTACCATAAGTAAATAACCAAACCGAGAACACTTTGTCATCATTTGGGATCACAAAAGCACTCCAGGGTATACCAACCAGGAGTGTGGCGTGCCTCAAGCCCAATAGATCTACACCTTTTGCACCTTGGTCACTATGTGATTAATGGTTACTAATGTTATCATCCTACTTATGCACATTGATCATGTTATCTTCTACTCCGTAACTAACATACCAATAGTTTTAGCATGTATTTCCCCTCGATGTTTTTGAAAACAAAACATTGAAATCAGTGAAAGGAGGGATATGAACTCACAAGTTTGCGTTTCGTGTATTATGATATCGAAGTGAGCGTCCGTACGTGTCAATAACCTACATGTGTACTAATCTCGTTAGACACTAGGTCTTTCAGACCTCGTACAAGTTGTTCATCTTGAATTCTTTATTATGTTCTCATTTGTCATTTTTGGAACAACTTTGTATTTTAGAGCGTTGATAGTTTACTCGCTCGATTGTTATATGTATACATATATTCTATACGTATTGAATTCATAAGCGCATTCATGTATTCTATGTGTATTGACTTATGTATGATCGGCTTCGTTCTTCACACGTCCTCATGCAGTGCACGCATGTCATTGAGCCTTTGCTCATGTCATTGGGCCGAGCCCATGTTATCTATGTTATCGTATCTAACCCATGTTTTAATGTTATTGGGCCAAGCCCATGTCATTGGGCCGAGCCCATGTTATATTGTCATTGGGCCCTAGCCCATGTATTAGGGAATTTGAGCCTAGCCCATTACTAGCTTTGATAGGCCCAATTCTAACTTTATGAGTCCATTAACATAATCTTGCATTTTTTACCAAAATGTTACGAAGTAGTAAGCTTTAAATAAGTTCATTTTTCCTACGAAAATAACTTGGTAATTTGTATCGTTTTCAACTTTCTGGATTCTTGTTATCGGTCGTTTAGATATGTGCTCGTTTTAATGTCTAAAATATGTTATTTTAGACTCGACTTTGTAGTAACTTGTTCACGATGTCGATACGCCCAAATTGTCGTCATCAAGTGTTATGTATTTCCATTTCGGCCATTTTATTTAATTGTCCGATTTTACTAGCATTTCTTGGACCATGTAGGAACATGTATGTGTATTTATTTTGATCACCCTTAGGTATCTAATACATACACATATATAGCACACATTGCAAGCACTTAGCAAGTTTTCAAAAATATATAATTTTTCTTACCAAAAATTATATTTACACATTGTTATATTTTTACCCATTTATTTTTGTAAAAATATAAGTTTAGGTTCATAAGAACTTCTTGAATATTTGTACTTTAAATATTCCCATCAAAGTTTCCATAATGACATTTAAGACCACTAATCGCGTTTAACATTGTTAATCACCCTTTAATCCCCTCTTTAATCGCGATTAGATTTT
>JARYGA010009757.1:0-29430 GCA_030545235.1 Helianthus tuberosus
CAAGTCCTTGGATTGACGTGTCACAATAACCATGAAATCGTCTGTGCCATCAGGCAACGAGAGGATAGGTGCGCTACAAAGCTTCAACTTCAGCTGCTGAAACGCGGATTCCTGAGCATCATCCCAACAGTAGGTGACACCCTTCTGAGTTAAAACAGTAAGAGGTTGCGCAATCCTTGAGAAATCCTTGATAAACCTTCTGTAGTAACCCGCCAAACCCAAGAATTGACGGATTTCAGTTGGAGTTCGAGGTGCAGGTCAATTCCTAATTGAGTCAACCTTGGATGGATCAACGTGAATCCCATCCTTATTAACCACGTGGCCTAGGAAATGGACTTCACGAAGCCAAAAGTCGCATTTCGAAAACTTAGCATAAAGCTGTTCTGTTCGAAGAAGTTTCAGAATAAATCGCAGATGACATTCGTGTTCCTCCTGATTCTTGGAATAGATCAGGATGTCGTCGATGAAAACAATAACGAACTTATCCAAGTAAGGTTTGCATACTCGATTCGTAAGGTCCATGAAAACCGCAGGTGCGTTGGTCAACCCAAAAGGCATGACCAGGAACTCGTAGTGTCCATAACGAGTCTTGAATGCTATCTTAGAGATGTCCTCGTCTCGGACTCTCAGCTGATGATATCCCGATCTCAGATCAATCTTAGAGTAGTAGCTCGACCCTTGCAACTGGTCGAACAGGTCATCGATACGGGGAAGAGGATAACGGTTCTTCACGGTCACCTTGTTGAGCTCGCGATAGTCTATGCACATTCGAAAGGTACCGTCTTTCTTCTTCACAAACAAGACTGGAGCTCCCCAGGGCGAAGAGCTAGGACTAATGAAACCCTTGTCCAAGAGTTCTTGTAGTTGTGCAGACAGTTCTTCTAACTCTGATGGGGCTAAACGATAAGGTGCACAAGCTATAGGCCCTGCTCCAGGAGCTAGCTCAATTTGAAACTCGACCTGACGATGAGGGGGAAGACCAGGTAATTCCTCAGGAAATACCTCAGGGAAGTCGCGTACAATCGGGATATCCTCCATCTTCTTTTCTTTCATTGAGGTGTCAGTAATGAGAGCTAGAATAGCAGTGTGGCCCTTTCTCAAACACTTCTGGGCCTTAAGGAAAGAGATGATGCTCACCACAGCACCACTCTTGTCACCACGAATTACGAGAGGTTCCTCACCAGAACGAGGAATGCGGACGATTTTCTCCATGTAAAGGATCTCTGCTCAATGATGGGATAACCAATCCATCCTAACGACAACGTCGAAGCTACCAGGAATGATGGGAATAAGGTTGATAGAGAAGGTCTGACCAGCGAGTGTCAGATTACAACCCTTAACTATTTGTGTGGCCTCAAGACTTTTACTATTTGCTAGTTCTACAACATGCTTGGTGTTTAAGGGGATTGGGGTACGCTTAAGCATCTGACTAACTTTTAAGGACACATAACTAGTATCGGCACCCGAATCGAATAAAACAGAAACAAAGAAATCATCCAGTAGAAACTTACCCGTCACGACGTTGGGATTGTTCCCTGCTTCATCTTGCCCAATCGCGAACTCACGTCCTCTGGCACCATTACCATCCTTGTTGCCCTGTTGCTGTTCCATTGCCCTGGTTGTTGCTATTGTTGTTGCGATCCTGATTCAGCTATGGGCAGTTTCTTTTAAAGTGACCCTCTGCCCCACACTGAAAGCGCCCCATATTGTTACCCTGTTGTTGTTGCTGCTGGTGGTTCTGTGGAGCTTGTTTCTGCTGCTGCTGACTATTCTGACTCGTAGGATATGGGCTCCTGCAATCCCTAGCCCCGTGCCCTTTCTTATTGCACCGTTGACAACTTTTCCTTACACAGGACCCGCTGTGGTGCCGTCGGCACTTGTTGCACTTCCGCTTATTCCCTAGGTATCCAACCTGATTTTGGTCGTTCTGCCTACGCTGCTTGAGTTTCTTTTGCGGATCTTGTTGTTGTATAGAGCTAGGACCCTCACCTTGGTAATTATTCCATATATGCTTACTGCTACGAAAAGCATTTGTAGCAGTAAAGTTATGCTTGGGCAGTTCGCCCTCTTTCACCGCATGATGGGTGAGTTGGTGGGCCAAACGGACGACTTGTTGGATCGTGGTGGGATTGGCCGCAATTACTGAACCTTGAATTTCTGGGACTAAGCCTCTAAGGTAGAGCTCGATTCGTTTATAGGTAGGATGTGACAAGTTAGGACATAAGGCAGCCAAGTCGTTGGACCTTTTTGTGTACGCCTCGATCTCTGATCCTTCCATCTTCAGACCATAATACTCCACTTCAAGTTTCAGAATGTCGTCCTGGTGACATAATTCTTCCTTGATCCAATCCTTGAAGTCGCTCCCGGGAGTGGCGTTTGCGACCACCAACCCGAGCATCTGAACTTGAGTATCCCACCAGGAAAACGCTTTCCCTTGTAAGGTACTAGCAGCATACTCTACTCGTTTGCTGGTAGGTCTCTCACTTTCTTCGAATCCAGTGTAGGAGACCTATCGCTCCTTCGGTGCCGTCGAATGTGTGAGCTTTGCATTCCAAAAACGCCTTGAAGGTGCCAAATTAGGTGTGTGGGGGTCGGCCCCCTGATTGGGTTACTAAAGCCTCAGCGACCCAAGCATCTATCAGGGTCATTAACTGGTCCTGCGTCAGGAGAATTTCACCACCACGTTCTCCTCCGCGTCCACACATGATCTTCACATTCAACGTGTACAAATGAGAATGAGGATGCAGGAGTGCAAAAGGAATGACAGAGAGAGTAAACACACAGGGTCTCAAACAATAGTTGTTACACTAACTAAGCATACCATGGTCAATGCACTACTTAAACTAACAGGCAGGCAATACAAACATAAACCATATCACCTATAGTGTTGAGTCTTGCACATGGAGCGATGCGTCATTGTGGATCGTTGAGCACTGTACAGGTTATAGTCTGGTTTTGTCAAAAAGCTTTTCTCTTTTTAAAACCAAGTTCACTATAACCAATGGCTCTGATACCAATCTGTCGCACCCCCAAATTCCACCAGCGGAGTATCACCGCAGGGAGTGTGACATGACCAGGATCAAGCCACCAATCATATTGAACGATCTATAAAGTAAATATAAAACCAATCACAATATAATTGGTGTCCAAAAGAAATTTACCAAGTTCAAGTTATCAGCGGAAGCATAAAGTTTAAAACCAAAACAATAGTTTAGAAGTTCAATTGTTTAACATGGAACTCAATGTTCCATGTCCCACAACGACCTCTCCTTCTCGTGCAAGCTCCATCTAAGCACCTAACGACCTGCAAGGCATGTAGCAACGAATCAACAACAAATTTGAGCAAGTTCACAGTTGATTGTCCATTTTAAAGTTGTTCCAAAAACCATAAGTTCTTTCGAAAACCATGAGTTAACCAATTCCTTGTTTCCCAAACCATAATCCAGTGGGGGCTACCCCATGTTAACCACTAGACTCGTTACCATATCGACCACTGACTGAAGACATGTTTATATGCCCTGCGTCAATGTCTATCATTATTGACTAAGTGCCTAGATCCATTAGTCCACTCCCGTCCTCTACGGCACGGTGTGAGGCTTGTCAAACCTAATAACTCTATTTAACTAATGACCCGTTCACCATTGGCCCGGCGATTAAGTCGATATACAAATGAGGGACTTCATGATAGAGTTTTGTCTAGTAAGTTAAAGGTTGTCCTACCCAAGGAGGACCGAGGTACATATTCTACCCAAGGAGAATATGTAGGTTTCATTTTAGTTCCTTAACCCATTCCCAAACCACCGGGAATCCCATGCCTTGTAGAAAGTGTGAACTCACCTTAGGTTAGCTCGGCAGATAAACGAAAAGGTCACTTGAGCTATATGTGGTCAACCACATCCTAACATGGTTACCATACAAGTCAGGTCTAGGTTCAAGTAGTGCACATAAGTTTACACATAAGCTAGCAAGTTACGAACACGTAATGATCATGGCAAACACGTAGTACACATTTAACACGTTAACATTCAAGTACTCGTAATGTCCAACTTGTGCGACTCAGATGATTGGGTCGTTGAGCTTGTACTAGCCCAATCATCTTGTGCGATCCATTATATAAAGCCCAACACAACCGGCCCAACCTGTTGTGCGTCCAGCACAATCTTGTGCGACTCACAACGGGTTGTGAGATTGGAAACATACCTGGCCCAAAATTTGCAACCCAATTCCCATTCGGCCCATACAATCAAACAAACACTTAACTTGTGCGATCCAATATACTTGTGCGGTTCGAAACACCTTGTGCGATCGGGTTTTGGGCTATTCGGCCCAACATCCTATCAGCCCAACATCTTGTGCGATCAGCACAACCTTGTGCGATTCACAAGATGTTGCGCGCTTATGCTTTAGAGAGTTGTACAGCACGTTAAAACTGTTGCACCAGGCTTGTGTAACTGCCTTGTGCGACTGGCTTGTGCGATTAGTTACATCATTCCATAATTCTTGCAATCAGTTACAATCAATTCTAACAGTTTCCTATTTCCTATCCAGTCTATCAAAACCATACTAACAGTTTCCAAGTTTGCCTTAATCGATTAAATCAAGCATTTATCCTTGTATTCATATGAACCCTAAACAATCATTTATTCATAACAACCCATCATAATCTTTATCGAATCAAATAGTTTGGTTAATCATTAAGATACAATATTCATCATGCAACAATCCGAAAACAGAAACATAATGGCCGATTAACATCTACTCGGTTCTAGATCAGTAACATGCAAACCCGAATCATTTGAACATTATCACATAAACCCTAACTCCAAATCAACACAAGTTTCACAATTATCCTATAGGTTTGGTTCGATCATTTACAGGCATCAACCAAATATTCATCTCTTGTTCATACATTACCACAACATCAAGAATCATTCATTATTCATACAAACAACCCTAGCTATCACATAAAATCATGGCAACCATAATATAATCTAACCAAACAATAATCGTGAAACACTAACCGGTTAGAAGGTAAAACGAGGGTCGATCTGAACAAGAAAGTCTTCAAGGAAGAGGGTGTGTTGTCGTCGGCTTCGAGAGGAGAGGGAGAGAGAGTAGGGTTTGTGTGTTGTGTTTTTGCAAACAATGAGGAATCAAAACCTCATAAGGGTTAGGTGTTGGTTTAAATAGGAGAGTGGGCCGAACCCTTGCATGGGCTGCCCCTTGGTTTCGATTACAAAAGGTGTGGGCCGAGAGTTGTGTGAAACCAAAGCCCAAAGGCTTGTGCGATTGGATTAGTGTTGTGTGATCACGATTATTATACACTTATACACATAATACAATTTCACATAACATGTAACATTTAATCATCCATTAAAACCAACGCATCACTTAATCACATAGAGTTCATACAGGTTAAATCAAACACAAAGATAGGTTCTGAAATACGAGTTGTCACAATCCAGCCGGTCGTCTAGGGTTTCAAGGTAGTTTGTCTGATTTCAAATCTTCATGTTTTCCATTCAAAATCATTTCTTCTTCATATTCATTTGTGTTCTCACTGATTGATTGATTATTTTTTATTACGGAACTCGCCGGTATATAGTTTGATGATGGTTCAGTTCATATCTGAGAACAATTCAGAGCCAGAGTTTGAAACTTGCCGGAGAAGAGATTCCGGTGTACCTACTGGCGAGTACAAACCGTTTCCTAAACAGTGGAAGTGATCTTCTCTAATGGCTAATCAGGTTGATTTCTTTAATTAGTTTAAATTGGGCATTTTTTATTTGAATACAAAATGTTGCGATTCTTCCAATTTTGTATTATAAGTTTTAGAAACAAAAACCGTGCTTACGGTTTCGATTTTGATATGAATATTTCTTATAATTGTTCTTAAGGTTTTGATTTTGATTTAGTTGCTATCAATATATCAGTTCTCTTCAAGATTCCCACTTGATAATTTTTGTGGTGTATTGTTAGGTGATTAGTAAGAACGACGTAAGCTAATATTGAATTTACATCTTTTGGGATTTGAGTTTGCAGGTATGATTGAAGGCATAAAGACCAACACATGAAATGTGTAGCTTATACTTGTGGGATGCCGGTTTGACATTCTTTTATATGTGTTTTCTTTCTTCTCTCTTTTAACTATTCATATGGAAGATAATCGAAGATATAGTTGGTAGAAAAACTTGTGGTTTCCTAGGTTCTGTTTAACCATGTGATGTTAAATTTGCTGTGTTCTTAGATTCTTTTAGCATTTAAACTCTAGACGTGTTAAATCAATCCGTAATTATTGGTAATTTTAACACTCTTTTGACGGATAACTAATCCCAAACTCACTTGATTTGATAAAGTATAAGGTCTTTTTCCAAAGGATTGTGCTGATTATGATGGTATGCTTTATGCTGCTGTAGGGGGCAGGGAAGATGCTGTTAATTTTAACATTACATCGTCTCAGTTAGCCTATTTATGTACCAATTCCAGGCCATTAGCTCGTCAACCTGTAAGTTATCTCTGCTTTCTTGACGCTTTCTGCCATGTAAGGGGTTGATACTGATATATTTTTGGGTATGGGTTGGTTATCTATTATCTCAAAATTTAGGATAGTCTATGTAAGTAATTAGGATAAAATAATAAAATGTCACTATCTGAAAAATAGATTATTGTTAAAATATTATATATTTTCAAAATATATACAGAACCTACATATTCTTACATTTGCTGGTGTAACATTATAAAGGGAATGCCACCTACATATAATCCAACAAAGTTTTGTTTAGCATCAAAAGCATAAGAGCCATCTCTTATGTAGTTTGATTATGAGCCTCATAAGTGAGAGTCAAAACAGAACTGGGTCAAAGCGTATCAGTTTTGGTGCAGGTCAAAACAGGTTGAATTGGGTTAGCTTGACTATCATCGCTTATTTATCATAACAAATCAAAGCCATTTTGGGGGTTTCAATCTTTTTTTTTTCTCTTTTGACTTCTGTTATTACCTCTTTACCCACAACGCGGAACAATCTGATTCTAACTTTGACGATAAACTAATTTTAGGATGGTTGAGCACAATGATGTGTTAGAAGACATCAAACTAACCAATGATGAGACTGTTAATTGTCAAGTTATGCAACATAGGAGCATATAGTACTTAGAAAGTAAGAAGAAATCATTAAGAGCCTGTTATACATATGGCATTATCTTCTAACTGATACATCTTGTAGCTAGGTTTCTTTGCGACTATTGTCAAACGGTCTCCCTTCACTTCAACACTAAGTTGCTCAAATTAAATTCTTCAACACATGGATAAATACTCGAGACCGACCCAAAACCAGTTTTATCAGGATATTAAGGCTGAAGACCGGCATGCTATGTTAGAGTCGGTCCGGTCTCAGGAATGAAGGTTTGTTGTGGTTGATTCAGTTATTTTAATTTGTTTTCAATAATTTTGACCATCTACTATGGTTTGAACCAAAAGTATAGAACTAATCATAACCATTATCAGAACATGTTCACATGTGACTGACATCGCCACAAAATTGAGCACATCACAAAATTTACCAAGACTGTTGCACTTTTTTCAACTTCGGTTGTTTCTTTTCCTCTTTTATCGTACACATCTTCCTCTGAAAGTAATTATACTTGCTTTAAAATTAAACCAACATATTCATTTCTTGTGTTCACATTTTTAGAGGCCCCTGTCTTTGTTATCTTCCAGGTGCTCTTGTGCTTCAAATGATAATCATACAGTCGTAGAGCCATTGATCGCCCTAGAAATGGCCAAAATTGGTGAATGTAGGGAAGTGTCGATATCTCTCTTCTTTTAAAAAACCCTCAATTGACTGTGTGAGTTTAGGGAACTATGTCGGCTTGCGATGGTCATGTCGTTGTTCTTGGTTATGTTTAATTCCAAAAGAATGTATATGTACATTAACGGCCCTAGTGGTGATGTGAGTTCTTAACTTCTTTCTCACCATAATAGTCACGTTGGAGGATGTAGAAAATTCTTTTTAAAATATTATGTTCCTTTTGAAGCTTACTCCAAGCATGGCTATTTATGACACGATGCAAAGCTTGCAAAGTCCGATTGGCACCCACTGTGTGGGTTATGCTTATAATCTTGTTGGCTTTCTTCTTGCAGCTGGAGAAAAGGTAATTTCGTTTTCATTTTCGACAACAACATTGTATATAGATGGTTGTACTGTACAATTACCAAGGCGCTGTTTGGGTTGAGTTTTTATCTATGTTCTTAACTATCTTAGAATATTAAAGGGTCAACGATTTGCAATGCCTCTTTCGAGAGTTGCTTTAGAGTCGCCAGCTGGAGCTGCTCGTGGTCAGGTTGGAACATATCATCCTGTCAAGAAAGTTTTGCCGTCAATACATAACAATTAACGTATGCTCAACTTTTGTATTTTTTCTACCAAATGATGTTGTATAGGCTGATGATATTCAAAATGAAGCGAACGAGCTTTTAAGGATCAGAGATTATCTTTTCAAGGAGTTGGCTGACAAGACAGGTCAACCCGTGGAGCAGGTATGCTATAAATTTCTTTCACTAAAACATTTTAAGTGCGTATATGTTTTACTGTTCATAATCATAACAAAATTCGCTTTATCCAAACACTAAAAACTTATTATTACGACTTCAAGTCGCTATAATCAAATTATTAGTTCATGTTTCACAATATATTTGGCTTGGCCTTATCCCATTAACCGTAATGTGCATGTTCACAAGGATTTAAGCCGGATTAAACGGTTCAATGCTCAGGAAGCTTTGTATTATGGACTCATTGACCGAATCGTTAGACCTCCTCGTATAAAAGCTGATGCACCACGGAAAGAAGCAGGTACAGGTCTTGGTTAACATACCTGGCATTATACCCATTTCAAAACTTTTTTTTAATTATTTGTAAACATTGAAAGTATTATGAAACTGACAACAACTTTATTTAAGCATGAATAGAACAGAACATCAAGTTTCTTTGTTACACTTTATTTGGTAAAACAAATAACCGAATCAACGGTAAAAGGTTACATAAAAAGGAACATAACTAAGTGACAAACGTCTAATCCCGTTATCATCTGAAAATATTCCAACATCCCTGCATATAACCTTGAAGAAAAGGAGAAGCAATCACAAACACCCGCAAATATAGATATCTTTGTTTGTTACGCTGTTAGCGTAACCCGTCCACCGGACGGGTATTAAACTAGTTTAATTGATAAAAATGGTGCAAAGAATAAGTGTAGACTAAAAATTGCATTTCTGTGTTATATACAAACATCATCAGGTCATTTTTAAACACAGGAACCATGAGATATTGAGATGTTATATACATATATCATCAAACGTACTAGATTAGATTCAATAGCTTCTGCCACCATCAAAGCACATGAAAAACTGCATCTTGTAAGTTCATTGTCTCAAGAACATGAAAAATATAGAGAATTTAAGTTTTTCTTCAACTGATACCTACCTTCCCACACAAAGAAAATTAGCTACTACTCGTCCACTCTTAGCACATGTAACTTAATGTGATCAATGTTCTTTGATGCTTGATATGATGAAATGCAGTTCTTTAAGCATTTGCCATCCGTTAGACCATACCATTCTCCGGGAAGAACTTGGTACTCGATTTTGTATGTCCCAGCTGGATTCAGCTCAGTCTCAAACTCCTGCTTAATTTTCTCCATAAAACTTTTGAATGTAGTAGAGCTTGGGAGGAAGAATAACCCGCAATCAACTTTATAAAGTGCTAATATGGTTAGATCATCATCGTCGTTGTCGTCATCCTCACTTTGACCTTCGATGGACTTTCTATTCATACCCATGGTTTTTGATGGAAAAATCTTGAAAGACGAAAAAGAATTGTCAACATCTAAAACAAGTAATTCATCACAAAGTTGTGCCCCAGAAGTATACTTGAAACTTGGCAAATACTCCTTTAGTGTCAACATTAGTGCCTCAATTAGGGCCAAGGGGTTAGGAATTTGGGGCCAAAAGAACTCAAACGCGTAGTCAAGTTCTCCCGTGTGAGAGCTCCTCAAGCAAATCACAAAACAGGTACATTTGGTACTCGCAGAAAGTACTGCCAATATCCCCCTATTATAAGTCAAGTTATAGATGTTTCTGCACAGGTGTGGTTGACGAGTTTGGAGAGTCATCCCAACAAGCCCCTCCCCCTTCTTCAAAGGAAGATAAGAAAGATCACGATAAAAACGCTTAACCAAAGACTGATCCGAATCAACAACACAAGAAGCATTCAATTTGCCTGATAACATCCGACCACTAAAACTCTCGTAAGAGGTCCAAACTTGGCCAAGAGTTATGGCATGTGATTTGATAGTCACTTGTAATGCCTTTCCAACTTCGCTTTGGGCAAGGTTCAAATCACCCCTTATAGCCTGTTAAAAACTAAAGCATTTAAACTAGGAATCATATTATTATATTCGATCAGACTAGTCATTTATTTACCTTGCAAGGCTGCATAAATGCGTATGGAGGAGTGATGCTCAAACCCACTTTCTGCAGAGACAAGTAGGCAAATATAGAACCTTTTATCAGTAATTGTAATACCAGGCGTTGTCAAGTGGCGCCCCACGCCACGCCGCTCCACGCCAACTGTTAACAAGCAACCGAGGGGGTGTGATGCCATTAATGGGCGTTAGAGGGGTAAGTTTGTGGGTCCATCCCTAATAACCAATAACGTACACTTTTTTTCTTTTCTTTTTTTTTAATTTTTAGTTAAACCAAAATATGATAGTTAAAGGGTGTGTTAGTCAAAAGCCCATTGTCTACATGGCACATGGCAGAGTGACGTGTGGCAGGCGTTATGTTAAACCACAATGCATGGTCTAAGAATCATATCTTAAAATACCTTTAGTTCAGGTCGCAACTCGTTGAATATTACAACAAGATGAGCAGGAAGTCTGGTAGAAAGTTCAATGACACCAACAATAACACTTCTATGAAACACAGGAAGCATCATAAAACAAGTCAATTCACATTCCAATGCAAGATCCACCAATGGAGTCCCCCTGTGAACCCTAAGATCCAGAACCACCTCTGGAAAAAGGTACCGGAATGCACTAGCGGGCGGAGCACCACTAATGATCATAGGGTCCTCTACTACTTCATCAATAGCATAATAAAACTTGGTACAGTGTGACCTATACTTCCAGAGACGACGGTTGACGACCGTAGTGGCAAAAGGGTTACCGGAACATGAAAGTATTCTCTTACCAGAGGCGGTTTTTATTGGTCGCCAACACTGAATGATTATCCTCTTTAAGGGTAACGATTTTACATTATGAAACACATTTAGGAGTTTCTTGTTGATGAGCACATCTGTACGTTCAGTTATTCGAATCGTTATGCATGCTTATAACAATAATAAGAATAATAATCAGAATACAAATACATGATAAACAACAACTAATATATTACCGGAAGTTTCTTGTCCACGACCACCAGGATTCCAACACACCGTTCTCCCAGGATCAACTTTGGGCCAGCGTTTCGTACGCTCGTCCCCCATCGAGTTTGCCTTCGGGTAACCCTAATGTCGATTTTGAGCTCTCCTTATCTATACTATAGAAAGGCCCCTAAAATGAGGGTAGTTTGGTCTTTTAAACATTATTTATTTTTTAGCCCATAAACTTATTACACTTAAATCCCTGAGGTTTTAACAAAATTATAGATAATTAGTTATAATCCACCCTCCACAACAAACTTATATTTTTTTACGAATTCTTGACATATCTTATAAACTATATTGTTTAAAAAAAAATCCAAAGATAGCATGACGACTTACACATTTTTGTCGACGTTTCGATAGTTGTCTTGTTCAATATCGATGCACGGATTAAAAGGTACAAGTCGATAATGTTTTAATGTACAAGTAATTAATACTTGTGATCTAATGCGCCTAATCTACAAATGCAAACAAAAACAAAAAGAATTAAAAGTCCTGTAACATAAAAATGAAGATATTATGTGTCACATTTTATTTTATTAAAACTGCCTAATATCTATACTTAGATATATCTTATAAAAACTTACAACTAAACACAACAAACTTCCTAAATAAAGGGGTGACAAATCTAAAATTAAACCCTAATGCACTTCTATAGTTACTACTATAAATACATAGCAAGACATCCCTGTATCTATTGCTAAACAAAGTTAAAAAATGGATCCAGTTCTGAAATTAATTGTTGCGAAAAACCAAGCATGCGAGATTGAAAATTCTAAGGTCAGTTATATTATATCGCAGCAGTGAATAATTGTTTTCTTTTATTTACTTTTATGTGAATGTTAACTTATTTAATTTTTCAGATTCAATTGCATGATGAACATACCAATTTAAAAAACCAAGTTGTTGAACAAGCTTCTAAGGTATTGATTTTGCTGGTTTTTAAGTATTAATTTTGCGTATATCTTTCATATTAACTTGTTCGTTATGTTATTATATGTGTGTTTTATTGCAGCATGATTGTGATAAAAGTGTTGATATTATTTCTTATGGTGCAATGTTTAGTCCATACAAGTTTAATCTTCAACATTAATTTAGTGAAAAGGTAATTTTAATGTTTATTTAATCTTTTTTTTTAACTTTTGTATTCAATTTTTGTCCTTTTTAAGGATCAGAAGTTTTGAGACTCAAAGGAAGAGATTCAAGAGACTCTCTGAATGGAAATGGAGTGAGGTTATTAATTTAGACGATTCTGAGGACAATGTCAAAGAAGAGGAATTAGAAGATACTGCCGATTCAAGCACAAACCAGAAAACCCGATTAAAAATACCTCGAGTGTCAATTCAGAAGCGGAACGGATTTCATACAGTCTATATGAAATCCATCAAGTGTTTTATGTTTTTTTTTCATTTTCAGTTGTTATGTTTGATCTAGACGTATGAATAAAGTTTATTTTATTTTTGAACTTTATTTTTGGTGTCAATATAATGCAGGACCATATTAATAAAGTTCAAAATAAAGTTAGTACTCTAAGTTTATAAGTCAACATAACTTATATAAGTTAATATCCTAAAGTTGCAATAAATAGATATTGCAGTTAAATATAGTCAAGCTTAAATTATAAAATATTGCAGTTATTCTTGGATATTAATCTAATAATTTGTATTTCTTAATTAAAAAATAATAAAGTAATAAACTTTAAAGCTAAACTAAAAAACTGAACTTACTATGATATAAAGTTAATCAAGATATAAACTCTTAACATCCTATTTTTTTATAAAAACTATTTTTAAAATTTTATAAAAATATAAATCTTTTATATATATAAAAACAAAATTTAACAATTAAAGTTAGAGGTGTAAATCGTACTTACGAGTCAACTACTATTTTTTATTTTTATAAAAACAAAAATTTTAAACTTTAAGTTTATTGGATGAGTACCATGTGAATATTTAAAAAAAGTTATGAACTTTAAAGAATAAAATTATAAACTTTATCATTTAACCAACAAAATAAGCTTATTTTACAACTAGAACAACTTATCTTTTATTTTTTGTCATTTGATTATTACTTTTTTTTATTAAAAACAAAACTTTACATGTGTAAAACAGTTTTTTTACTTTATTTATAAACAAAACATTTTGTTTTTTTTATAAAATATAATTATTTTATAAACAATTTTTGTAACAAGTAATATAAATAAAATACTCCAGAAATTTACAATCATTACTAGATAAATACTAAATTGTGTTGCAAATTTTTAGGAATAATAAGTTCAACTATATTGTTATAGATAATATTAGTCAGTTTCAAAAGAATTCTTTACCAATTTGACTAGATACATAGTAGATTGTGTTGCATATTTTTAGGGATTATAAGTTAAAAGTAGACTCATATAGATAAGATTAGTTAGGAACTAAAAATTTGAACTTATTATGATATAAAGTTAATAAAGATATAAACTCTGAACATCCTATTTTTTTATAAAAACGGTTCTTGAAATTTTATAAAAATATAAATATTTTATATCTGTAAAAAACGAAATTTAACAATTTAAGTTAAATGTCTAAAACGTACTTACGAGTCAAATACTATTTTTTATTTTTATAAAAACAAAAATTTTAAACTTAAAGTTTATTGGATAAGTACTATGTGGATATTTAAAAAAAGTTATGAACTTTAAAAAATAAAATTTTACTTTATAGTTTAACCAATAAAATAAACATACTTTACAATTATAACAACTTATCTTTTATTTTTTGTCTTTTGATTATTAATTTTTATAAAAAGCAATATTTTTTGTCTTTTGATTATTAATTTTTATAAAAAAAAAACAAAACTTTACATATGTGTAACACTTATAACATATATCCACCACAATAGTGTTATCATAAATATTATATGAATAAGAAAACTACCAGAAACGAGTTCCGCAATGCAAAGTGTCGCCCCGCCGCATCGCGCGGGCACCGTACTAGTATTTATTGATAAACTAGATCATTTTAAATAGCATTGGTTATCCACAGATCCCCTATTTTAGTGTAACACCTCGAAAATTCATGTCCAATAACGTATTGACACGTGTCATAAGCTTTGAACGTTTGAAAGAATACTTTAGAGGGACTAAAGTTGACAAACAAGGAAAGTATGTGAATATAAGGGTTCAAAGTGTCAACAATGAATAAATATACTTTATTATAACCCTACATGATGTTTATACTCTTAAACGAATAAAGTATGGATCATACGAAGCTAATTGTGGAGGAAAGTGAGAGATTGCAAACTACAAGGGTTAAACGTGTCAACATGTTTAAAGTATACCTCTGAGTGACCTTTTATCAAACTCGAAGCTTTGTAACGATTAATTATGCTCACGAGAGTAAGTGATAAAAATTTCACAAGGTTTCGATAAAGTATGAGAAAGTTATGATAATATTCGTGTACGAGGGGTTAAAAGCGTCAACGAGGCAAAAATTGTGTTTTCGGTTATCGTTTAACGAAACCGGACCTATTGATGATTGGTTTTATCTCATGGATCATAGAAATATAAAGTTCAAGGGTTAAAAGTGCCTAAAATGGAAGAAATTACGCATTTGAAGGTCCAGGGGGTGAAAGTGTCACATTTTGAAACATGTTGGCTGAGATGTGGGGTGCTGGCGTAGCACCACCACCTGGGCACCCCGCCACGGCACCACGCGACGGACTGCCAGTGACAGCAAACATCTTTGAACGTGGCAGCTTGCATGTTTACGCGATTCAACGAGTTTGCCACCCTCTTGCTGCATGATACACGTCCCTAGGCATTTGTCATCATCCCTGGAAGTTCCCTTAACACCTGGATCAATCTCCATAACTTCCCTTGGCTATATATAGGACCAATTGTTGCAACTTATGAACTCACACTTTGAGCAATTCACTTGGAAAGCTTCCAAACCTTTGTTCTGAAGATTTCTGGAGCTCAAGGGCACTTCCCAAGCATTCTTAGTCGTGCATAGGACTTCAGTAAGTGTCCTTAACCTTCCTTAAGTCAGTTTTACTTAGTTTATTAGCCTAAAGTCAAACCGTCGTAATTAAGGTTTGACTTCGTGATTAGTTAATATTTGTCCAGTCAAATCACGAATTGAAAGTAGCTTTGAGTTGGTAATTATGTGGGTAATAAACCCTTAAAAGGGCACCCTCTGATTCCCACTCTAACTAGGTCAATTGTCGGGTCAAAGTTATTTTTAAAAAGTCAACAGAAAGCTAATTTTTGCATAAACACATAATTAACGATGTAGAAGCTATGAAACCTGTTTTATCCCTCATATAACTTATATAACTTGGTAATCAATGTAAGAACATGTCTAGGCATGTTCAACCCAACAATTTTCTGTTTAAACTCGGTTCGGAACCGAAAGTCGCAAAAGTAGACTTTTGCTTTGACTTTCAGTTCTAACCCATTAAAGAATGTTTTAGAATTGCCTTAGAGCCCTATTAGGACCAGGTTATTGATTAGTGTAACCCTCTGAGGTTATACAACTTGGTTCATTAGTTATCCGATTCATATGCAAGTTTCCGTTATATGCCTAAATGTTGACCAATACGCCCTTTTGACCTTAAAACAAGAATTTTGAAAATATGAGAGGACAATAATCTTTATTACTGATTTATAAACATGTCCCTAAATTTTCACATCAATTGGAGGTCTAGATTAAGAGTTATGCTCAATAGCGTAATTAGAAAGCTTTTTATTAATTAAACGGCGTAATTAGCGTATAGCCTATCTAAACCTAATTTTTGATACCAAACTTTTTACCTACTGATATAGAATAATATTTTGGGATTTTTGAAGATTTTTATTTAATTTTAGGCTGAGCATAACATAGAGTTCTATGCATGATTCGGTAATTGCCGGTTTTGCCCTTTTGGGCTATAAAATGAGTTTTACAAATTATTTTGATACCAAACCTTTTTCTACTGATCTAATATGATAAATAAAACATTTTGAGCCTTCTGGAATAATAAAAATATCAGCTTTCCTTTAAAAACCCAGAAATAGCTAAAATCGCCTTTTTAAGCGTTTTTAACGCATAGTATGTATTAAAACTATTTTAAACATATAAGGTTTGATGCCTACTGATATTTTCAGTAAATTTTCATATATTAACAGTAAGCAAAAGTTTTAAACTCAGATTTCCAGTTTTGACATTTTAAGCCTATGTGAAATTACCAAAATGCCCCTAAGGTGCATAGTTTGGTTTTAAATGATAAATTTTACATGTATGTAATACCCTACTGTTATAACTTATTAAATTAAGTATTTTTACTGATTATATCAGACCTGTAACTCAGATTATTATTTAAACTCTTTTATAACCTTTAAAATGACCAAAATGCCCCTACGGGGCATAGTTTGAGTTTAAATCCATTTAGGGCATAATAGAAGATATCCTACTGATGTCACAACATATTTAGGGCATATTAACTTAGGAAACCTGTATATGACTCTTATGGTTACCCGTTATGCATTTTCGTGTTCGGTTCGGTTTATGTAACTAGTTTGCAAAAATTGACCGAAACGGGTCAAACCTTATCATTTTTGTCTCAAAATCCAGAATGTGTTTAGTTTACCCATATTATACAAGTCTTCAAACTTGTCGGGTCTAAATCACATTTCATTCCGGTCTTCGCTTAATCATGCGTTTGAACCGTATCTTCCTTTAAAACTAACCGGTCTAAGTTTAGGCTTAATTAAAGACCCGTTAGGAAATCTAATAGGTTATTAAAAACCTTTGTTCCAGAATAGGAGACCCGGTAAAAGCTACACGCACTTGCTATTTGTGATTAATACTTGCAAAGGTAAATACTTTTAACTTATTTTCCCTATACGGGCTTGGGGTACGGTATATAAAATACCGCTTGGTCGGGCATTGAATTTTTAATTGTATGAAGATTAATTTATTGAAATGTCCCGTTTAAATTGTTTTGTTTGCTTAAAGCCTTTGGGGGGTTAATGACCATGTCCCGGATATCCTTGGCATCATTTTACGAAATGGCCACGACCTAAGCACGCGGGTGTAGGCGTACACCCGTTAGTACATATATAAATAATAAGGTATAACCGCCGGTTTCGGGAATAACCCGCCGCGGGACTATATCATGTGGTGTGTCTATTAAGCTCTAACCCGGTGTCAACCCGGGCTACTGAACGCATAAGAAACATATAATTCTTTTACAAGTTTATATATAAATAATTATCCCAAGTTATAAAATGTTTTGTGCCTTGTGCATTCAAATCAATTTTCTAAACCTTTTCAAAATGAGTCAGTTAATTGTATTTACCAGTGTAAACTGACGTATTTTCCCAAAAAGGTTAAGTGCAGGTACTACGCGTAATAGGCTGGCCTCTCCTTAGCATCATTAAGAGTCTCACATGCTTGGATGCATTTTGAGTCTGTTGAACTACGTTTTCTGTTTATTTGATCCGCCTGTGGATCCGTTTCAACTATGTTGTGATACTTAATATTACAATTTTATTCAGTTGAAATAAATCTATCTTTTGCTTCCGTTGTGCATTTAAAATTGTGTTGTTTGACTATGATGATATCAACTACGTCACGATACTCCCCACTGGGCCCACCGGTAATATGTGGAAATATCGGTGTGTGACAGGTTGGTATCAGAGCCAACACTGAGTGAATTAAACACTAGCCTTTTGTGTTTAATCTCAGTTACACAGTTGCACAATCCTCGATTCTCGAGTCTAGACAAAGAACTTAGGATTTATCCAAATTTGTTTTATTTCTAACTTTTTCCTTTATATATATATATATTCCTTGTTGTTATCTTTGTTCATGTTGACAGGTTAAAAGATGCCACCAAGAGTAAGAGGGAGAGGAAGAGGCAAGGGGCCATTCGTCGCCCCGAATGACCATGAGGCCGGGCCTTCGCATCGGCGAACACCATCAGATTCACTTAACCCGGGTCCTCAAGATAACTGGAGGACCTATACTGAACCAGCAAGGCGCTCAGTTTCGTTGAGCTCCTCCCCTTTGTTTCAAAACTCCTTTGGGCCTCATTCTGAAAATGAGCCCCATAATTCCCACCAATCCTACATTCCTCTCTAGGGCCACAACTCACCTTTTGATGACCCAACGCCCTTTTTCCAGAGCCGGTTCAACCCGGTAAACTACCTTGGAGAACCAGTGGGTTTTAACCCACTAGGACCTGAAGACCATTTCTCAGGAGACCATGCGATGGACATGGATGAGGACACCGATCCCGCAGAACCACCGTCCGGAACCCCAAACCATCCCATCGAAATTTCAGATGGGTCACCTGTCGTGGGATCACCTTATAATGGTCCCGACAGTTATGAAGAAAGGTTCCGACAGATCGACTGGGTGTTTACTCCCAGTTACCACAACTCTCCACAGCAGCAGCAGCAGGATCCCTTTGAGGATTCTCGTTTTGTCGCGGTCACTCCGCCACCACCACCACCTCAGCAACAGCCTCTAGAGCCACCGAGGCGAAGAAGAAAAACCGCACGGATGTCCGTGCGAGGAGGAGTGCGAATCGGCACCCCTCAACCTACTAGTGGCAGCCGCTACTCGCCACTCCATGAAGACCCGCAGATGGGTGGACCTTCAAACCCCGTCTCGGAAGTAACCTCTGCGCCTGTCGCGCCACCACAGTTGGGCTTTGGCGACCCAATACCTACATACACCGGTGCGGCGGCGTATAATCCCTTTGAGCAGCCGGCCCACACCAATTACAACTATGCCAGTGTCGACCCGTACCAGGCAGCGTGGGATTACAACGCTCTCCATCCCGAGGGGCCCTTTGGGGTCCCACATCAGGCTGGATATTCCCCCTATGGGTACCCACCATATGGGTATCATCAACCGCCACATCCACAATCTCCACTATATCAGCAACCCCCGCAGCCACCAGCCATGTCACCACCACAGCATCAGGAGATCCTTCAAAGGATTAATGAGGTGCGGCAGGAAGTGCGGGAAGACCGCAGGCAAAACCGTGGAATGTTCAAGAGTCTGGCAAACTTAATTAAAGGAAAAAGCAAGAAGGATCATTAAATCCTTCATTTATTTGTTTATTATTAGTGTTGTAATCATGTCCCTGCGTGGACATTTGTTTCTGTATTCTGCCCCTGCGTGGGCATGTCTTTCTGTATTTCGCCCCTGCGTGGGCATGTTTTTCTGTTTAACCCCTGCGTAGATGTGTTATTTCTGTTTAAGCCCCTGCGCGGGCTTGTTATTCTTGTAGAAGTCCCGTTTAGGGCAAATCTGTACTTGGTTAATTTTTGTAGTGGAATGATTTAATTTAAATTTTCATTTTTAAATTATATACATAAATATAATATGTAAAGTAAATGAAAATATAACATTCCCTTTTTATAAGACCTATCATTATAATAAAATGATAAAAATCTAAAAAGGGACAAGACCTAGCCATGTGTCATCATAAGACAGGGCCAAAATGGTAGTCCCATAATTAGATTCAGATCCTTATTAACACCTCAATTTAGGATTGTTCTGCGTTAAATATTAAAAAGAATCTTGTAACACCTCGAAAATTCACGTCCTATAATGTGTTGACACGTGTCATAAGATTGAACGTGTGAAAGAATACTCTAGAGGGACTAAAGTTGACAAACATGAAAAGTATATGAAAATACGGGTTTAAAATGTCAACAGTGAATAAATATACGTTACAATAACCCTACATGATGCTCATACCTTCAAACGAGTAAATCATGGATCATACGAGGCTAAATATGAAAGAATGTGAGAGATTACAAAACTACAGGGGTTAAATGTGTCAACATGTTTAAGTTATACCTCTGAGTGACCTTTTAGCAAACCCGAAGCTTTGTAACGATTAATTATACTCACTAGAATGCACGATAAAAATTTCATAAAGTTTCGTTATCGTATGAGAAAGTTATGATCAAATTCGTATACAAGGGGTTAAAGCGTCAACGTTGAAAATTATGACCTTTCGAGTAAACATAAAGTGGCCAAGGACTTAATAAAGTGGGTATAAGTCATGAAGCCCTTATGTGTCAATTTGGAGGGCTCAAAGTGCAATAAATAAAGTTGGTTGACCTTTCGAAAGGCCAAAGGACAATATGCAACAACTAGAAAATGTTATTTTTCTGATTAGCCCTTGCATGGGCAAGTCATTTGCTATTAGAAGTCCCGTTTAGGGCAACCATATACTTGTTTAAATTTTGATGGAACGATTATATTTAAAATATCATTCCTATATTATAAGATCTACCATTATAATAAAATGGCAAAATCTAAAAAGGACAAGACCTAGCCATATGTCACCTTAAGACAGGGCAAAGATGGTAGTTCCACAATTAGATTCAGATCCTTGTTAACATTTCAATTTAGGATTGCTCTGCGTTAAATATTAAAAAGAATCTTAAAGGTAAAAACCTAGCCTAAATGTCACTGCAGACAAGGCCAAGATGGTAGAACCTATTCAAAAGATTCAAATCCTTGTCAAATATCTGAAAGCATATTAACATGCTTGACAAAGTGTGATACGATAAAATCACATAAGTCATTTTTAATTGGGTTATTCTAAATTCCCTTATTTATATAATCATCCCTTATGGATGAAGTGCCCACGGGCTATAATTAACGTCCCCTGGACTAAAGACAGTGGTAGCCTACAACTCCCTGTCAAGAAAAGGGAATGAATTTAGATTCAAACCTTCATGCCTCGATTCCGTAAAATCAAGGCCCATAAATTAAACTTGTCTACGTGACTAGGCCTTTTGTGCTATTATTAACTAATAATTTAGGATTATGATAAAGATCCTGAACAATTATATATTTAGCAAATTAACTAAAATGTGTATTAAAAACATGGTTAATAAATCGTTTAAAACGATAGTACTGTATGGGCTTCTAAATAAACCTTGCCCTTATTTATTTTTGTAGCAATTAAAACTACCTACATGGCTGACTCTGACGAGATAAACAGTCATCCTCTAGAAAACCACGATGATGATAAGATTAATATAACCAGAGGAGAACTTCGTACACTGATCGATACAACTGTATCTAAAGCTGTAGAGGAGCAATTCAAGGAGTATAGTGGGACTCATAGTAAAGCCTCATCTGTACCCCACTCTAAATCTGTCCCTAAAACTCATTCTGAGGCTCATAGCAAGCCGCCTTCAAAGAAAGAAGAGCCGAAGAAGGATGATGATCGAAACTCATCTAATCAACACAGTGTTCCATCCAAAAGGATAGTGTTCGATAATGAACCACGTACCAAGTCCTGTACCTATAAATACTTTGTTTCCTGCAAACCCCGGGATTTCACTGGGGAGAAAGGGGCAGTTGATTGTATGACCTGGTTGGATGAAATGGACACAGTTGTCGATATCAGCGGTTGTGCTGAAAGGGATGTAGTGAAGTATGTATCCCAATCGTTCAAAGGAGAGGCACTGGCATGGTGGAAGTCTCTCATTCAAGCTGCTGGGAAGATCCCGCTCTACAACATGTCATGGGAACAGTTTGTTGCTCTCATTATGGAAAACTACTGCCCTCAACACGAGGTCGAAAGAATTCAATCAGATTTCTTATCATTGGTGATGACAAACTTAGATTGTCAAGCTTACCTCACCAGTTTCAATACTCTGTCCAGACTGGTTCCTTACCTAGTAACACCGTAACCCAAGCGAATTGCTCGCTTCATTGGGGGTTTAGCCCCAGAAATCAAAGCCAGTGTTAAGGCTTCAAGACCTGCTACGTTTAGGTCAGCAGCTGATCTCTCTCTGTCCCTTACTTTAGATGCGGTCAGGTTGAGATCGCTAAAAAAATCTGAAGAAAGTAAGAGGAAACGTGAGGATGATAACTCACGAGGGTCAGAGAAGAAGCACAAGGGAAACACTGATTCTAAGAAGTTTGGGTCTGGAAAGAATAGTCAGCGAACAGAGGAAAAGCCAAAGTGCACGACTTGCCAAAAACGCCACTTTGGAAAGTGCAGACTTGAGTCCAATTCTAATTCAGGATCACCTGCATCTGGGATATGCAAGTCTAGAGAGCACAAGACGATAGAGTGCAAGAAGATAAAAGATGCCACATGCTACAATTGCAATGAGAAAGGGCATATCAAAACCAACTGCCCTAAGTACGCCAAGAAGCCTGAAGAGGCCAAGAAGACCAATGCAAGGGTCTTTCAAATGGATGCAAAGGAAGCACTCCAGGATGACAACGTAATCACAGGTACCTTTCTCATCAATGATGTCTATGCAAGGGTACTTTTTGATTCAGGCGTTGATAAGTCGTTTGTAGATAATAAGTTTTGTGAATTGTTGAAATTGCGTGTTAAAACCCTAAGCGTGAAATATGAGGTGGAATTAGCTGATGGAACCATAGAAACCGCATCAACCGTGTTAGATGGATGTGTTATATCCATTAGGAACCACTCGTTTCCATTGTCTTTACTTCCTTTGAAGTTAGCTGGTTTTGACATAGTGATAGGCATGGATTGGTTATCTCGTAACCAAGCCTAGATAGTCTGCAATAAGAAGCAAGTGGTGATCAAGACTCCGTCTGGTGAGCCACTTACCATTCAGGGAGATACCCAATATGGACTACCTGAGCAAGTGTCTATGCTCAAGGCGTCTAGGTGTTTGAAGAAGGGTTGTGTCATTTATATGGCATAGGTAACTATCGATGAGCAGAAGCCTAAGGTTGAAGATATTCCAGTTATTTCTGAATACCCTGAAGTATTTCCTGAAGAACTACCTGGTCTACCACCAGATAGGCAAGTAGAATTCAGAATCGACATCATCCCCGGAGCAGCACCTGTTGCGAGAGCACCTTATAGGTTGGCACCAACAGAGATGAAGGAATTGAGGACGCAGCTAGATGATTTGCTAGCCAAAGGTCTTATTAGACCTAGCTCATCTCCTTGGGGAGCGCCAATCCTGTTTGTCAAAAAGAAGGATGGATCGATGTGTCTATGCATCGATTACCGCGAACTTAACAAAGTCACTATAAAGAATAGGTATCCATTGCCCAGAATCGATGATCTGTTTGATCAATTGCAAGGGGAAAGTTACTTCTCTAAGATTGACTTAAGGTCAGGCTATCATCAACTGAAGGTCAAAGATGAAGATGTACACAAGACTGCATTTAGGACTCGTTATGGTCATTACGAGTTCCTAGTGATGCCTTTTGGGCTCACTAATGCACCTGCCGCATTCATGGATCTTATGAATCGCGGCTGCAAACCATACTTGGACAAATTTGTCATCGTCTTCATTGACGACATCCTCATCTACTCGAAGAACAAGGCCGATCATGAGAAGCATCTTCGATGTATTCTTTCACTACTTCAACAAGAGAAGCTTTACGCCAAATTTTCAAAGTGTGAATTTTGGCTTCGAGAAGTCCAATTCCTTGGATATGTGGTTAGTGAGCGTGGTATCCAGGTGGATCCCGCTAAGGTTGAAGCTGTTATGAACTGGCAAGAGCCAAGGACGCCTACAGAGATTCGTAGCTTTCTAGGTTTGGCAGGATATTATAGGCGATTTATTGAGAACTTCTCAAGGATTGCTGCACCCCTGACTTCGCTAACGCGTAAGAAGATTAAGTTTGACTGGGGTCCTAAGTAGCAGGAATCCTTCGATATTCTGAAGCAGAAGTTGAGCAACGCTCCAGTACTGACATTGCCTGATGGAATCGATGAATTTGTAGTATATTGTGATGCATCACACACCGGGATGGGGTGTGTACTTATGCAGAAAGGCAAGGTTGTTGCCTATGCTTCAAGACAATTGAAAGTGCATGAAAAGAATTACACCACCCATGACTTGGAGTTGGGTGCCGTTGTATTTGCACTAAAGCTATGGAGGCACTATTTATATGGTATCAAGTGTGTGATCTATTCTGATCACAAGAGCCTCCAGCACCTGTTTAATCAGAAGGATTTAAACATGAGGCAGCGCCGTTGGATGGAGACTTTAAATGATTATGATTGTGAAATCAGATACCATCCCAGCAAGGCGAATGTAGTCGCCGATGCCTTGAGTCGAAAGGAAAGGCTGAAACCCATCCGGATCAATGCCAAGAGCATTGAAATAAAGAACAGTTTGAATGAAAGGTTGTTAGCTGCACAGAAAGAAGCTGTGTTGGAAGCTAACTGTCACACCCCGATTTCCACGTGTCACCGGTGGGCCCGGTAGGGGAGTATCGTGACGTGGTTGGCAACATAATAGTCAAACAACACAATATATAAATATGCACAGCGGAAGCAAATGAAAAATATAATTCAACTTCAATAATGTTTGTAATATCGTGTATCACAACAGTTGAAGGTTTGTCCACAGAAGGATCAAAAATAAATAATAGTTCAATAGACGGTAGGCATCTTAAGCTTGCGAGACTTCTAGTGATGCTAAGGAGAAATCCCAGTCAATTACGCTTAGTACCTGCATTTAATCTTTTTGGGAAAATACGTCAGTTTACACTGGTAAATACTATCAACTGACTCATTTTAGAAAATGATTGAAAATTGATTTGGATGCACGTGGCATAAACATTTTATTTAACTTGGGAGAAT
The DNA here is from genome assembly GCA_030545235.1 of Helianthus tuberosus. Lineage (NCBI taxonomy): Eukaryota > Viridiplantae > Streptophyta > Magnoliopsida > Asterales > Asteraceae > Helianthus > Helianthus tuberosus. Next base: position 25,070 of record JARYGA010009757.1, read on the forward strand.
TATTTAAATATATAATCTTGTGAACGAATTACATGTTCCTTGTGCGTTCAGTAGCCCGGATCGTGTCCGGGTTAAAGATCAATAGACACACCACATTATTCTTTTGTGCACTGACGGGTGTACGCCCACACCCCGTGCTTAAGTCGTGGCCATTTCGTAAAATGATGCCAAGGATATCCGGGACATGGTCATTAACCCCCCAAAGGATTTAAGTAAACAAGATTGTTTAAACGAGCCGATCAAATTATTCAATTAACCACCCAACGATGGAAGATTTGATGCCCGATCAAGCGGTATTCTATATACCGTAACCCAAGCCCGTATAGGGAAAATAAGTTAAAAATATTTACCTGAGCAATGTAAAAATCACAATAAGCAAAATGCAAGTAGCTTTTACTGGTACTCCTAATCTGGAACGAAGGTTTATAATAACCTATTAGAATCCTAACGGGTCTTTAATTAAGCTAAAGCTTAGACCGGTTAGTTTCAAAGATACGGTTCGTACGCACGATTAAGCGATGACCGGATAGAATGTGTTTTAGACCCGACAAGTATGAATACTTGTTTAATATGGGTATATTATACACATTCTGGATTTTGAGATAAAACCGATAAGGTTTGACCCGTTTCGGCTAATTTATGTAAACTAGTTACATAAACCGAACCGAACGCGTAATAAGCGTAACGGGTAATAATGAGAGCCATTTACAGGTTTCCTAAGTTAATATGCTTCAAATATGTTGTGACATCAGTAAGATATCATTTATTATGCCCGAAATGAATTTAAACACAAACTATGCCCCGTAGGGGTAGTTTGGTCATTTATAAGGTTATAAAAGAGTTTAAGTAATATCCTGAGTTACCGGTCTGATGTAATCAGAAAAGATAATCAATTTGCTAAGTTATATCAGTAGGTTATTGTTTATATGTGAAATTTATCAATTATAACCAAGCTATGCACCGTAGGGGCATTTTGGTAATTTCACATAAGCCGTAAAGCTCAAAACTGAAGTCTGAATTTAACAACTTTTGTCTACTGTTAAAATATTATAATTTACCTCAAATATCAGTAGGTATCACCCTTGTGTGTTTAAAAATGGTTTTAGTACATACTATGCGTTAAAAACGCTAAAAAGGGCAATTAGAAGCCGTTTCCGGGCTCTATACATAAATCTGATATTTTTATTATTCCAGGAGGTTTAAAATAATTTATTTATCATATGTAATCAGTAGCAAAAGGTTTGGAGTCGTTTAGATATATAAAACTCATTTTATAGCCCGTAAGGGCAAAACCGACAATTACCGGATTAAGCCTACGACCATAAGTTATGCTCAGCCTAAAATTAATTAAAAATCTTCAAAAATCTCAAAATAATATATTACCTCAGTGGGTAAAGAGTTTGATATCAAAAAGTATGTTTAAGTAGGCTATACGCTAAATACGCCGTTTAATTAACATAAAGCTTTCATTTTACGCTAACGAGCATAACTCTTAATCTATTCCTCAAACTGATGTCAAATTTTGTATGCAAGTTTAAATATCAGTAAGTAAGTTTCTACTCTTTTACATTTTCAAAAATCACGTTTTAAGGTGAAAAGGGCATAATGGTCAACATATGAGCAATTAACGGAATCATGCATATTAATTGGATAACTAATGATCCGAGGTGTATAATCTCAGAGGGTTATACTAGCATGTAACCTGGTCCAAATAAAACTCTAAGGTATTTCTAAAACACACCAAAACGGGTCAGAACTGAAGTCAAAGCAAAAGTCAAAGCTTTGCGACTTTCGGTTCCGAACCGGGTCTAAACAGTAAATTGTCGGGTTGAACATGTTTAGACATGTTCTTACACTAATTACCAAGTTATATTAATGATCAAACATGTTGTATGTGTTCTACATTGCTAATCATGCATAAATTAGAATTTAAGTATCCTGTTGACTTTTTATTGGCAAGTTTGACCCGACATTTGACCTAGTTAGAGTGGGAATCAGGGGGAACCCTTTTAAGGGTTTATTACCCACATAATTACCTACTTAGAGGTACTTTTAATTCGAGATTTGACTGAGCCATTATTAATTAATCTCGAAGTCAAACCGTAATTTCGACGGTTTGACTTTTAGCTAAATAACTAAGCTAAACTCAATTTAAGAAGGTTAAGCAAACTTACAAGTGTCTAATGGTTGATTAGGAAGGCCTGGAAGGTGCTCTTGTGCTCCACAATTGATCATAAGATGTTTGAGGAATGAATGATCAAAGTGTTGCACTTGTGAGCTTTATATAGTGCCCAAGACACCACAAAGTGTTGATATCTAAGTCTACCACTGACCACAACATTCCCACAAGTGTCCTAGATGTTTAGGGATTGTTTAGGGGCCAAGGGAGATGAGAAAATCGTTTAAAGGTCGAAAAATGCGTTTAAACAGGCAACAGCCGGTTTTCTGTCGCTGGGCACATGCTTGCGCACCGTAAGGGTCAATGCTTGCGGTGCGCAAGCCTTCCTCCGCAGCCAAAAATTTGTTGTCCTTTGCGTCCATTCTGAAGACTCTAGCATTAGTCTTCTTGGCCTCTTCAGGCTTCTTGGTGTATTTAGGGCAGTTGGTCTTAATGTGCCCCTTTTCATTGCAACGGTAACACGTTGCGTCTTTCAGCTTCTTGCAATCCAAGGTTTTGTGGTCCTTGGACTTGCATATACAACAAGCAAAGTTTTTTGACTGAGTCTGAGAGTTCGACTTGAGTCTGCACTTTCCATAGTGCTGTTTCTTGCAAATCTTGCATTTGGGCTTCTCACCAGACTGATGCCCATCTTTCCTTGATTCGGATCCTTTCTTGTTGTCACCGTTCCCACGGTGCTTCTTGTTCGACCTCCGTGAACTATCATCTTCACGTTTCCTCTTCTCAGCCTCCTTATTCCTCAGCGATCTCTGTCTGACCGCATCCAAAGTGAGGGACAAGGATATGTCAGCTACCGATCTAAAAGTAGCTGGCCGAGAAGCCTTTACGCTTGCCTTGATTTCCGGGGCTAAACCACCGATAAAACGAGCTATTCTTTTTGGTTCCGGGGTTACCAGATATGGAACCAACCGGGACATCGTGTTGAAGCTCGTGAGGTAAGCTTGACAGCCAAGGTTTGTCATCACCAATGATAGAAAATCAGACTCTATCTTCTCCACCTCATGCTGAGGGCAGTAATTTTCCCTGATGAGGGCAACGAATTGTTCCCAAGACATGTTATACAGGGGAACCTTCCCGGTGGCTTGGATCAGCGACCTCCACCAGGCTAAGGCTTCGCCTTTAAATGATTGCGACACAAACTTTACTATATCCCTCTCAGCGCATCTGCTGATATCCACTACTGTATCCATCTCGTCTAGCCATGTCATACAGTCAATGGCTCCTTTTTCCCCAGTGACGTCCCGGGGTTTGCATGAAACGAAGTATTTATATGAGCAACCCTTCTCACGGGGTCCTTGGTTCAATACAATGTGTTGAGATGGAGCACTGTGGTGGTTTGAGGAGTGTCGATCATCATCTTTCTTGGGTTCATCCTTCTTGGAAGGTGGCTTTGTATGCGGTGTAGATAGGGTCCTACTCCGAGTCCCACTATACTCTTCGTACTGCCGCTCCAATGCCTTTGTAACTGCGTCGTCTACCAACGCTTTCAATTCAGCACCCGTTAAATTAATCTGAGCGTTATCTATATTCTCCACTGGATGGCTATTAATTTCGTCAGAGTTAGCCATTTTAATTGAACTGCTACAGAAAACAAGGACAATAGTGTATTTGGGAGTTTATTATGGAATTGCCCCTTAGGGTAATTCATTAACCATGGTAAACAGAGACCATATTTGGTTAATTTATTAATCATATTTATTTAGGATTTCTATTATAATTTATCCTAATTATAAAACAATAACAATTTTATTTGTGGCACAAAAGGCCTAGTCACAAGGACATTTTTAAATTATAAGTTATGATTTCAGAGAATCAAAACATGAAGGTATAATGGCACAACAGGCCTAGTCACAAGGACATTTATAAATTATAAGCTATGATTTCAGAGAATCAAAGCATGAAGGTTTGAACCTTAGTTCATTACCTTTATCTGACAGGGAGTCATCGCTACCACTGTCTTTTGGCTCATATGGAAATGAGCAGGGCCCGTAGGCACCATGTTACCACGTATGGTAAAAATATGATCATCTTAATTGATGATCTAACCCATGATTCAGAGATCATTAAGTTGGGTTAGGAATCTGTGGAAAGATCCTTAAAAAAATAACGTGTGTTATTTTAACGAATCACGTATGCCAGGAGTGTTAACATGTTTTCAGATGTTAACTGAGATTTGAATCTT